>JAJONR010003195.1:0-60617 GCA_029582245.1 Solanum etuberosum | reverse complement strand
ATCCTGTACTGAGAGTTATGGTCATTTGAAGTTGACCCAAAACTCATAACTTAAGCATAACTTGCAAAATTTCAGATTTTGCTATTTCCAATTTAGTTATTTTTGGAACTCAAGGTGATACATCTAGTGACCTTAACACTTAAGAAATTTTAAATTCCTCGGTAAAATCCTACTCACAACGAAGGATGGTTCGAGTCTTAGCTCAAAAAATTTCTGGGGTGTTACAGCGTTAGCATTGCATGCATAAGAATTTCGTGGGTAAACTCTACGAGGAGGCATGATCTGAAACGCATAACGATGAATAAGAAAGAAGATCATACCTACACATGTTAACAATAGCAAGAAAGTGAAGTTTTTCCTAAAACACTTCGTAGACTCCTTCTCATTAGATGTGGTGCACTTCACACCCATGAAAAGGACTCTACTTAGTGCAGCTTTCAAACATCCTACGACTCTTAAACCTAATGCTCTGATACCAATTTTGTAACACCCTGAGGCTACCCCCTGGACGTAAACACGGGACCTAAGATCACGAGTGACCCTAAGCTAACCCTGAACTGGCATATCATAAGCATACTAAAAGATTACTGAATAAAATATACTATGCCGAAACTTTAAACACTGATAAATAAATGTGGGGAATACCCAATACTGATTTGAATATATAAAAGACTATGAGTTTAATAACAACTGGAAGATCAAAGTCAAAACTAAAACTGAATCTAGTACTATGTCTGATAAAGCCTCTAACTGACTAAAGTTGCTGAGACATTCCCCCAGCTAACTCGAGCAAAACTGAAAACTGAATAAAAAGACTAAAGTGTAAAGCATGTCTATTGTCCTCGAAGTATGAGGACTCACCACTAAAGCTGGTGAACTAGAGATCAGGAACCGATCTATGCGTGATCTGGATGCTGAGTACCTGAACCTACATCATGAAAGGATGTAGCACATAGTATGCTTCAGTACTTGTAATATACTGAGCATGCAGGATATATAGTATAGCTGAATAAAATACATAACTGAATAAAGCATACTGAGCAATAACATAATCTGAACTGAGTTTAAATGCTGGAATATACTAAAGACTGAACTAAATGCAATGACCAAGTACTAATTCTGAACATGACATACTGAGACTGAATGCTGAAATATAACTGAAAACCTGGTCAAATGCACTGGAGTCTGACTGTGGGAGCTACTAATAACCGACACAAAACCACGTAAGCTAAATGTGGAGTCCGAGGTATACGCCCCATCGAGAGGACCAATATACCTTGCCAGGGGTATAAAGGCATGACTGGCGAAATCACTAGTTCTGGGACTATACGGGTACGCTGAACCCCAGTCCAACTCGGTCTCAGCCTACTACCAATTAGAATTTGTATAAATAACATATCCAAAATCCTGGATAGCTCAATGTTCTGACATGTAAATCTGAGAATGCAACATTTATAACTGACAATGAAACATTCGTAACTGGAGCATGTATATCTGCTTAACTAACCTAGCAAGTGTAATTCATGAACTAAGAGAATTTACACAACTAGGGTTCTAAATTTCATCCAAATAACTAAGCAACGATTTCACGATAACATGATAATCTGATTAAGAATACTATAAAAGCTAATTCACAATAATTCTACAAGGTTGTAGAAACCCTAGGTCTAAACATGATATAGAGAATCAAGAATCTGACTAAATTCTAGGGACCTAGTGGAAGAAAGGAATCCACTAGTGAAATCCCACATACCTGGTGACGAAATCTACGAAGAAATCCTTCGATTTTGGGGCAGAAACTTTGAAGAACACTAATGCTTGTTCTTGGGAGGTTTGTCGAATTTTTCCCCATCTTTTTGCTCAAAGTTTTGATGATTTTTGGTGAATAAAGGTTCTGGGTATGTCTGACTAAGTTATTAGGCTTAAACTGAGTAAAATGACGTAGTTTAGGTATAAAGCAACGAAGTTTAAGTGCCCAACGCATAGGAAAAAGACTTAAATGACCCTAACTTAAAAGCTGACGAAGGACACCCACAGAGGGACCTACTGGCCGTAGGTCGACCTACCAACCATAGGTGGGGTCGTCGGTCAAGACTGCGCGACAGGGCTTCACAAAAATGAGCATAACTTTTTACTCGGAGATGGGATTTTAGATAACTCGATAGCGTTGGAAAGAGGATTTAATTATCTATCATTTGGTAGGTGATGGGCCACCTAATTCCTTTTGAGCTAAAAGTGATGACCATTTGAAGTTGACCCAACAACAATTTCCCTCTAACTGTCTGCTGAACCTCACCTACGGTCCGTAGGTCCCACCACGGACCCTACTTGTCGATCGTGGGTGGGATCAGAAACTATAAAGATTTGGGCCTTAATGACGGAACCCCACCTACGGTCCGTTGCTGGTTCCGTCGGTACTGGCACCAATTTTCTTAAAACTAGGATTTTTCTTCATTTTGAGATCTGAGGTGTTACATTTCTAACACCTCCATAGCAGATGGTTATAATATCATAATCCGAGACTACCCACTAGTTGTAAAATGGTGGTTAGAGCCACAAGTGACCTCAAGTTAACCTATGGTCTGGCATAACACTAAGATTTGTATAAAAGACAAATGAAAATAAATTATGTGGAAGTTGAGACCAATATATATATGAAGTCTAAGTCATAAACCTTAATACTAAAAAAAGAGTTCATTGAACCTAATAAACAGCTAAGAACTAACATTTGATAGCCTTCCTGAAAAGCCTCTACTAAAATGAGTTGATGCCACATACTCTCGCGTAACTCTGATGTTTGAAAACTTGAAGACAAAACAAAAAACAAAAACCTAAGGGTTGTCCTCAAATGGTGAGGACTCACCAACACTGTTGTTGGGCTAATCAGAAATCATACTAACTACAAGCTGGAGTCTAAGCGTCGGAATCTGTATTATAAAATAATATAGCAAAGAAAGGTATGTGGTCAGTACTTTGAATGTACTGAGTATGTGAGACATGCATTATAAAATTATTCTAAACATGCCCAATATGAAATGTTGAACTAAATACTACCGACATAGATAATCTTAAAGACAATGACCATGTAGTAAAACATGCAACTGATAAGTACTGAACTGATATAACTAAGTAAAAGGTCAATGCAATAACTAAAACTGAACCGTGGGAGATACTAGTAACTGACACATAACCATGTGATCAAAACATGGAATTTGATATATAATCCCCGTAAAAAATGCCCAATATACCTTGGTAAGGTATAAAGGTTGATCTTATCTGATGTGGTACCACTAAATTAGAGTATGTACCCACAAGGACTTCCTGGGCCTATACTAGCACGTAGTTCTGGGTCTTGGGTAGACTGACCCTAGTTTGACTTGATGTTAATTACAAGTCCCGATGGAACACAAATGATTAGCTCCTCAAAATGTTTTCATAATCATGGATGCCATACCTGACTGCTAGTGAAATTCTTTTTTATAAGAAAACTTATCCAAGATCATGGATGGCATTTCGGATACCATACTAATCGGGAACTTACTTTTGGAAATATATTCAACAGCACATGGATGTTATTCATGGCATATACCTTACTGTTATGAGCTGAAGCTCCTGGTCTATTAGACTATTACACATATATAAGTAATGTATTTCTTGATCGCGAGATTTGTAGGTGTATGGGAGACCAATGTGGCTAGAGTAAAATGCATAAAAGCAATGTAAATGAACTTAGATTTAGAAAGGAATCTATAACACCATTAATAGTATACTTTATCGGAAATCACTCTGATGGTCTGCAAAATTGATAATATTGAATCTTACTCTGATATATGAAACTGAATGATAGACACTTTATCTAAAAGCATTCTAAAATATGTGGAAACTGATGAATTGAGTAAAACGCAAATCATGATAATTATTATATTGTGAAGGAAACATGCAATTTAAAATAACATAATCTAGAGACACGAAATATCGATATTTTGAAGGTTCATTAAAATACTTAGGTAAAGATAGTGAATCATATGGAAAACATGTATTTATAGACTATTTATGAGAAGAGACTAAAATAAAAAGACATTCATGCTTTTCGTAAAACCCTAGATTTTCATAGAAATTAAATACCGGAGAACTCAAGGACCATGGACGTGGACAACACTCAAGGAACATTTCTTGTGCCCAAGAGAACCCTTGGCCTGGCTGACTACATAGAGGAAGACTTAACTCAAGAAACAAGGAGATTTAAATGCAGATTTTAACTCATTTATTTCAAATAATCTCAACTCAATAGTCTCATTGTACTTAATGTTATAAATATAATAATTTACAAAACATACTAAAATAAAAGGGAAATACTTAGAGACTTCTAAATTCTAACTATCTATGAAGCCTTTATTATTTAAGATACGCGTCGGGCCAAAATCCACGACGCCTCAAAACAACTAAACTGAAAGTAAATGTGAAGTCCTCCGGAATGTAAGAAGACTCACCAAAATAGTCTAGAGTGTAGAGTGATATCAACGAAGAGCTTGTTGATGATCCTAAACACCTCTGTCTGCATCACAAAAAGATGCAGGTTAAATGGTGTCCATACATTGAATGTAAGAGTAGGTAATATAGCAGAAGCGAAACAACTGAAAGAAAGGATAGTAATATATAAAATATACTCAAGTTGAATGTAAAGATATAAATGAGTTACATCATTTAAAGCTTTACCAAAACTTACTCATCTCTGAACTAAATATAATAAGTGATATATGAAAATACACTTTAACTCTACTTGGGAGATTCTCTAACAAACAACCATCACTGTTAGCTACGTGTTGATACTGCATCTCGCCCACACTGCCAGAACTGTCATATACAGTGCTGGGGTATAGAACCCCTCAACTAAGTTGATCCACTAAAAAATAAGGATTCATCTAAAAAGTATGATCCTTTACCCATGTTTGCAAGACATGCTTTATGAGAATTTTGAGTTGTCTAAACTCATCCCCATATCGGTGCTCAATACTAATGTCGATAATTATATACTCATGCTCAAATGTATAAGAGATACTCTTTCTCTATTTTGAGGTAATTACTCAAAAGACCCTCTTAAAAGAGATAATTTTTTGAAGAACCTCTGAACCCATAAACTCATCTAGAAATCAAAGTTTCTTTTTCTCAATGGACCAGAATGATACATTTGGGACTACATAGTTCCTTATACTATTTCTCAAAACTCCTCTTTGCTTTCTTAAAACTCAGTGTAAAACATTTAAGCTTGCTTAAAAGATTCTCAATGAATACTCAGGGATAAAATTCATGCTGAAGAAATACATGAACAATTAACTCAATAAATCTGAATGTACAGTATTCAATAATTAGGGATAGAAATTCAATAATCGGAAACTCAAGAACTTACAACTTAATATAAAATCATCTCAAGAATACTTTAATCTAAGGATATAACCTTACATTACTCTTTTACTGATTTGAAAGTTGATGTAGGGCGTAAGGACAAACTAGTCCAACACTATGAAAGCCTTAGATACCTGGAAGAACAAAATTCTTTGCTAAGTTGATGAAGGTCGAAGAATGCTCGAAACCATAGATTTTTCTCCTCTTGGAACCTTGCTCTAAAGACTTGAAGTGTTACTGAATCTAAAAGAACTGATTAGCACTATCTAAGTCATTAACTAGGTGTAAAAATGTCGTGGTGTAGTCTTAGAATAGGGGTTAAAACGAAATAGCTTAGGTTTTAACCACATAGGAAACGACCAAAATAGCCCTGACTTAAAAAGCTGATGGGTCACATATCAGGAAGGTTGGTCGGTTCGTACAAGGCCTCACCTTTAGTCTTGTAGCCTTTCACAGCTTGAATGCCTTCCCTCTACAGCCCGTACACTTGTAAGAGGAACGTCCAGGGATCCGTACAAGTGAGGGCAAGTTCAGGTCGCCATAAACGGTCAGCCATTGTCCCTAAATGGCCAGTGTTGCCCAAAAAAGACCATTTAGGGTCTTCTGAAGGGTCCCTGGCCTTTTTTAGGCTTGTGGACTTACCCATTAACTTACTTTTACCTTTTCAAAGCCCGAGGTGTAACAATATCTCCCCTTTGGGAACATTCGTCCATATAGAGACTCATACGGACACGTTTCAATGCTTGTGTGGCAACTATTATTGTATACAAACTCAATAAGAGGCAAGTGGTTATCCCAATTACTTTTGAAATCCAAAACACAAGCTCTCAGCATTTCCTCTAAGGTCTGAATTGTGCGCTCTACTTGACCATCACTCAGAGGATGAAAAGTAGTACTAAGGTTCATCTTCCAACCCAAACCTTTCTAAAATGACTTCCAAAATTGCACGTAAACTGAGCACCTCTATCTGAATTGATGGACAAGGGAACTCCATGCACTCGAACTATCTCACAAATGTACAAATTTACATACTCTTCTGCTGTATTGGTAGTCTTTACTGGCAAAAAATGGGCTGATTTGGTCATCCAATCAATAATCACCCAAATGTAATCATGTTGTATGTGAGATCGCAATAAGCCAGTAATGAAGTCCACATTAATAATCTCCCACTGCTATTTCGGAATTGGTATATTCTGAGCAACACCACATGACCTTTGATGCTCAGCCTTGACTTGTTTGCAATTCAGGCACTTAGCAACAAACTCTTCAATTCACCTCTTCATGCCACTCCACCAATAGACCTCCCTCCAGTCAGGGTACATCTTGGTGGAATATGGATGAATCGAATATTGGGAACTATGGGCTTCTTCTGTGATTCTCCCTAGGATTTCATCCACATTTGGAACACACAGCTTACCTTCATGCCTCAATACAACATATCCCTCTTGTGATAAGACCATCACTTTCTTCTTATGCAAATTTGGCTTAAACTCAAGTAAAATAGGATCCTTGTCCTGTTTCTCCATTAATTCTGAAATTAATTGTGATACAACCTCATTCATCACGAAAACTCCACCTTCACTGGAATCTACAAACGGACACCCAAACATGAATTTCTATGAACTTCCTTAGCCAATTATTTCTTACTTTCCTTGACATGAGCATTACATCCCATGGACAACATATTCAAGGCATCAACACCAACATTAGCTTTACCTGGGTGTTAGAGAATACTCATGTCATAATCCTTAAGTAACTCCAACAACCTCCTTTGTCAAAGGTGTAGCTCCTTCTAACTAATGACATACTGGAGAGTCTTGTGGTCGGTGAAACACATCCACATGAACGACATAGAGATAGTGACGCCATATCGTGAGAGAAACAACTACTGCTCCCAACTTGAGATCATGAGTCAGGTAGTTCTTATCGTGAATCTTAAGCCACTTGGAGGCATAGGCTATAAGTTTACCATACTGCATCAATACACAACCAAGTCCCAATCTGGATGCATCACAATAGATGAAAAAATCTTTTGTACCCTCAGGTAGGGTCGACACTAGGGCTGTAGTTAACCGTGTTTTGAATTCCTGAAAGCATTACTCATAAGCTTCAAACCATTGAAACATAGCTTTTTTCTGAGTCAACTTAGTCACTGGGGACTAAATAGATGAAAACCTCTCGACAAACCTTCTTTAGTGATGAGCCAATCCCAAAAAACTCTATATATCATTTCAGAATGTGGGTCTAGGCAAAGTTTGCATTGTTTCAATCTTCTAAGTGTCAGCTCGAATTCCATCGCCAGACACTATATGGCCTAAGAATGACACGGACTCAAGCAAGAACTCACATTTAGTAAACTTTGCATACAACTCCCGATCCATGAGATTTTGGTGGAATATTCCGAGATTACTAGTATGGTACTCATCATTCCTCGAATATATAAATATGTCATCATTAAATACGATAACAAATATGTCAAGATACTTCTTAAATCATTTGTTCTAAAATCTATGAATGTTGCAGGAGCGTTAGTCAAACCAAATGACATAACAAGGAACTCATAATGATCATAATGGGTCCTGAATGATGTCTTCGGGATGCCACTTTCTCTCACTTTCAACTGATGATAGCTAGATCTGAGTTCTATCTTAGAGAAAGAAGTGTCACCCTCAGGTTGGTCAAATGGTCATTAATTCTCAGAAGGGGATACTCATTCTTTATGATGACCTTGATTCAATGACGGTAATCAATACACATCCTAATGGAACAATATTTCTTCCTCACAAATAAGACCGGAGTGCCCCAAGGTGAGAAACTTGGTCAGATGAAACCTTTATCAAGAAGATCTCTGAACTGTTCTTTTACGTCTTTGAACTCAGCGGGCGCCATTCATTATGGCTGAATAGAAATGGGTCGAGTATCGGATAAAATATCTATTCCGAAGTCTATTTCTCTCTTAGGAGGAACTCTGGGAAAATCCTCTAGAAAGACTTCTGGAAAATTATAGAAAACTGGAACTGACTGAATAGACCGTGTCTAAGTACCAGAGTCATTCACTCAGACTAAGTGATAGATACAACATTTAGAAACTAACTTTCTAGCCTTAAGATATGAAATGAAAAGACTCTTCAACACTGTTGAACTAGTCCTCCTCTCTAAAACTGGCTCATTAGGAAACAGAAACTTGAATACTTGGGTTCTACAATCGAGTGAGGCATAACAAGAATAAAGTTAGTCCATACCTAGAATAACATCAAAGTCCACCATGTCTAGCTCAACAAATTCGGCCATGGTATCCTTGTGATATAAAGAGATGGTACAATCACGACAGACTCTTTCTTCTAGAATAGACTTACCCACAGGTGTGGAAACACTGAAGGGCTCAAGAAGTTGTTCGAGGGAAATGCAGAACCTCATGGCTACATAAGGAGTCCCAAAAGACAAACTCGCACTTGGATGAAGTAAGGCATAAACCTCAAGATTAAAGACTTTAAACATATGGCTACATAAGGAGTCCCAAAAGACAAACTCGCACTTGGATGAAGTAAGGCATAAACCTCAAGATTAAAGACTTTAAACATATCAGGGACAACATCTGGTGAGTTCTCCTAATCCTGGCTATTTTCGATTGTACATAAACAGATTTGTACCTCCACATGTTCCTGATGTAGCTCCTTTCTGAACAGTCCTATCAATTGAAGCTGCTGAAGAAGATTGGGCTCTATTTCCCCCATTACCCTGCCTGTTCTTAGGGTAACCTCTCAGGAAATGACATGTGCCACACTTTAAACAACCATTAGTGCCATCACGACATTCTCCACGGTGGTTTCTCCCACACCTAGTGCAAATGGGGGTCCAACTATGCCCTTGTGCTACACTACCCTGAGACTAAGTAATTTGAGCTCTAAAATTCTAAGAACTCTGATTCTTGCGATCACTCTTGTTTTTTGGTTCAGGTGTACTAGCTTACGATGGAGCAGGTCTAGATGACCTCTACTGAAAAGATGCCTGATTCTCATTTCTAGTCTTCTGCTGGCCAGTTTCACTACTTCTTGTCTTGGCCCCTTGACGCGAAACTCCTCTTTGTATTTTAACTTATCCTCCTCAACCTGATGAACATGAATCATGAGTCTAGCTATGTCCATGTCCCCTATCAATATAGTTGCCTTACCTTCCTTGATAGATAAGCGGGATAGCCCGGATATGAACAAACTCATCTTGCTCATCATATCCACCACCATTGATAACGTACAGATATACTTCTTGAAAACAAATATAAGTTGTCGTATGCAATATATTTACCCAACTGTGAGTCGGGGTCGATCCCACGGAGAATATGGAAGAATATTTTCAATAGCAAATATTTAACTGGATAATCATTATTTAAAAAAGGGGGAATTTAAATTGAAATAAAAATAAAAAGAATAAAAATAGCTTTGAACTAAGTATTTATTTATATTCAGATTATTAGAAATAACTAGGAATGTGTTCCCTATGATGTCCAAGAATATTGTACTAGTGATCTATTTCAATTTTTAGCATGCAAGGTTGGTAAGTTAGGTATCCCTAAGTGATTGGTCCTCCAAGTAGGGAATTTCACCACACAACTTGATCCGTCTACGGGTGTATGTTTTACTAACCCTTACCTTTACCCCAGATTAGTCATCATATCAATTTAGTTTAGTTTTCACCCTCACTTCAATTGAAATTAGACTATTAGATAGCATCCACTAAATCTCTGTTGTTTAATCCTTTTCTCTTTCATTACCTCCTTTGTCCGGCAAGTAAGATCGAGGAAAGTTCTAACGACGGCCATCGTTAAAAAGACCTCTGAACGAAACAATTAACAATACATGCATAAAAATCATTCAAGAATCACTTGGTACATAAACTTTCTTTAATAATTCATCATGGTTCCCACAACCCTAGTTATGAAATTTAGCTACTCATTATCTCAAAAACACAATTAAAATTTATTAAAATAAATATGCTTGTGTTAATCATAAAAAATTAAGAACAATAGCTAAATTATCTTTTACTAATCATGAATATAAATAAATAATAAAGGAGAAGAAAGAATAAACCACAATTCTCCGGCCTCCATGGCGGCTCTTCCAAAGTTCCTAAGCTAGAAGAAAATTTATATGCCGTGTATTGTTTCTTCGTTCTTGGTTCTTCAAAGAATATTTTTTTATGACCTATTTATTATTATAAAAACCCTAAAATAAAATAATTGAGTTGAAGACAAATTAAGAAACCAAAGCCCAATTAAATTGGGTTTTCCATCTTTTTTCCGTGTTGCTGGAAGTCGTTCGCCACCTAACAAATTCTTGCTTCTTCAACACTTGCCACGTGGCAGCTACAAGTAAGCTCTCTTTTGAATTTCTTTCCAGCGTATGTATATATATATAAATATATTATTTTATTAAATTTAATCCCTTAAGCTGCTTGCTTGATTTCCTTCTATGATATCTTGTTTTTAATTCATTTGTGCTCCAAATTTTTTCATCTTCACGTCATTTAAATCCTACAAATAAAATACACTATTTAGCACAATCCATAAAATTTATCCTCAACAAGGATAATTAAAAGATTAAATATGAGGCAAATAATGATTAAATATATATAATTTTAGCCTCACATCAACCATCTCTAGTGCATAGCGGGATAGCTGAGTAAACTTGATGTTGTACTCATGCACATTAATCGCTTCCTGTTTTAGATCAGGAACTCTCTCACCTTAGCTTCCCTTAGCTCTCGGAGAAAGAAGCACACCAAGAAAGCATCCTTACACATAGCCCAACTCAAAAGTGTTGCCCTCTCTACACTGTTCTTCTTCCACTTATCATACCATATCTTAGTAACACTTTTGAACTTATATGAGGCTAAGTTCACACACTCTGTTTTAGCAACAGGCATGACCTCAAATATTTTCTAAAGCTCTTCCATGAATCTATTCGTATCCTCAGTGACCTTCAACCCACTGAACTCCAAAGGATTCATTTTAAAGAATTCATGGATTCTAGATGTATCGGCTACATTGTGGCAACACGCTCTTGGTTGACCATCCTGGTTTGCCACAACCCCAGTTTGCATCTGAATAACATTCTGAACTCAACATTAGTGACATCTCCCTATGGGGGTTGCACTTCCGGTGCATTGGGAGTGTCTTGATATTAAGGATCAACATTCCTCTTAGCTGAACATCCTCGAACAGCTCTTCATGGAGGCATTATCAAAAAAGACACGCGTAACCATGAATTAGAAGAACATTTTATAGAGTTGAACTCTATTTCATGAACAGGAGTACAAATAAAGTTAAATGTTCTTAAATGTTGTAGCCTCCCAATTATATATGTGGAGCGATTCACAACGATAAGAAGGACTCTACTAGACACAACTTCATAGACACCCTACGATTTTTGAATCCTGTACTCTGATACCAAGTTTATCACACCCCGAGCCTACATTTTGGACATGCCCAGCAATCGAGGATCATTTCTGGTCCCCAAGCGAACCATTGGCCTGGATGACTTCTTAGCAGAAGACTTAACTCAAGAAATAAGGAGCTTTAAATGCACAGTTAACTTATTTATCTCAAATGTCTGAAAGTACTCAATATTATAAATATAATAGTTTGCAAAATATCTTAAAATAATAGAAAAATATTGAGAGACTCCTCAACTCTAACTATCTATGAAGCTTCTCATGTTTAATATAGGTGTCAGGAAAAAACCTACCATGCCTCAAAACAACTAAACTGGATGTAAATGTGACGTCCTTCGTAATGGAAGGAGGCTCACCAAAACTTTCTAGAGTGTAGAGGGAGCTCAATGGAGCAATTTATGATGATACTAAACACATATGTCTGCACCATAAAAAGATGTAGGTCCAGTGACGTTAGTACATTAAATGTATGAGTATGTAATATAGCCGAAGTGAAATAACTAAAGAAATGACAATAGTAGATAAGATATACTCAAGTTTAATGTAAAGAGGTAAAATAGTTAAATTATTTAGAGCTTTACAAAATACTTACTCATCTATGAACTTAATATAAAGATTGGTATATGATAATACACTTTAACTCTCTTTGAGAGATTCTCTAACCGACAACCATCACTGTGAACTATGTGATGATACATCGTCTCGCCCATGTTGCCAATAATGTCATATATTATGTCGGGGTGTAGACCCTCTCAACTAAGTGGATACACTAAGAAATAAGAATTTATCTAAAAGGTATGATACTTTACCCATGTTGGAATAACATGGTTTATAAGGATTTTGAGTTGTCTGAACTAATCAGCATATCAGTGCTCAATACTACTCCAATAATTATATACTCATGCTCAAATGTATAAGAGATACTCTTTCTCTGTTTTGAGGTATTTACTCAAAATATCCTCTTAAAATAGGCAACGCTCTGAAGTATCATTGTACTCATAAAATTGTTTATAAATCAAAGTTTCTCTTTCTCAATGTAATAAATCGATACATTTGGAACACCTTAGTTCCCTTATACTCTTTCTAAAAACTCCTCATTTCTTTCTCAGAACTCAGTTTAAAACATTTACGCTTGTTTAAAAGATTCACAATAAGAACTAAATGAATACTCAGGGATAGGGTTCATGTTGAAGAATGGACATGAACAATCAATTCAATAAATCTCAATGCACAATATTCAGCAATTCAATAATGAGGAATATAAATTAAATAATCTGGAACTCAAGAACTTAAGAACTTAGAACTTAACATTAACTTATCTCAAGAATACTCAGATGTAAGGATAGAACCCTAGAGTACTCTTTCACTGATTTGAAAGTAGATGTAGGTCTGAGGACGTACTAGTCCAACACTATGATAGTCTCACATACCTGGAAGAATAGAGTTCTTGGCGAAGTTGATGAAGCTCAAAGAATGCTCAAAACTCTAGCTTTTTCTCCTCTTCGAACCTTGCTCTAGAGTCTTGAAGTGTTATTGAACATAAAAAAAACTGATTAACACTCTCTAAGCTCTTAATTAGGTGTAATAACATTGTGGTTTAGGTTTAGAATAGGGGTTAAAACAATATAGCTTAGGTATTAACCACATAGGAAACAACCAAAATATACTTGACTTAAAAAGCTGACGGGTGAGTTATATGGAAGGCTGGACGATCCGTACAAGGCCTCACTGGCTGTATAGGGAACTGTCCAGAGGACCCTAAGGCTTGCAGCCGTTCAAGCATGGAATGCCTTCCCTTTACGGCCCGTACACTTGAATATGGACCGTCTAGGTATCCGTACACGTGAGGCCAAATTGAGGTGGCCTTTAGCAGCCAGCCACTGTCCCTAAACAGCTAGTGGTGCCCTAAACAGACTATTTATGTTTTCGAGAAGGGTCCCTAGATTTTTTTAGGCTTGTGAACTTGCCCATAATTCAAATTCGTTATTCAAATTCCTTGATGCTTTTACGTCTTTAATTTCCTAATTCAAATTCGTTTCCGAACTCCAATTCCCCAATTTTAAAACATTAAAGTAAGGTAATGTGGTCATTTGAGGTCCGAATTGAGTTCCATTTTCCCCCATCTTTCGGGCATGTAATCCTCATTTTGGGGAGGACATTTTAATGGTTTCCTTTTCATAATTTTGTTGCTTCAATTTGGGGGTTGATTTTTGACCCGATTCTTGTTCAAAATTTGAATTAGTGATATGGGTATCGTTGGATCCGTATTAACTTGCTCTTTGTGTTCTTTATAGCTTGGCACCGATCCAAGGTTTTTCTGGAAAGGAAAATCACTCCAGTTATAGTGCATGTGTAGTTTTCGGCCTTGAGGTAGGTTATGGCATCCTTTTCTTAAACTTGGCTTAGTTAGATTAATTATATTTTGGTAGTATTGCATGATTTAGGTTTAACCATTAGGTTGTGTTGAACTTTATTGATCCTTGGATAGTTATGCCCATCGGTTGGGTTGTTTAGCTTAAGTTGTAGTCGGAGAGGCCTTAGCTTTGGTGATCCTTGTGTGAGTAGTATCCTTAGACCTTGCTTCTAGGTGGAGTGAAAATTAAGATTTTCTTGTGTTTGAATGGTTTTGTTGGTTTAACTGATGGTATGGATCCTTGTATTGTGATTTTGGATGTTTATTACACTGTTAGGCATGAGGCCGTAAGCTTAGATTGCCAGAAGGTCAAGGTTAGTACTTTTATGGTGTGATGGGTGTTCTACCTGATTTTGTGTGTATGACATGACTTGGTAGTGATAATTATTCTGAGGAGTTTCTACTTGATTGGTTTTTGGCAAAATGACATGGTTTGTAAAAAGGGAAATTAGCCTTAATGAGTGGAAGTCATTGAGACCCATTTTGATTTACAAGTGGTAGAAAGGCCCTTTTACTTTATTTATCGCACCTTTCAGTTTCTCTTACTCTAATGAGCTCAATATATCATTCTAGGTTGCCCTATGGCTGAGGTTCGGGCTACAGTTTATCATTTAGCTTTGCATTACTTAATGTATCATATATGTCGGCGCGTTGATACATATATATGTGTTATTGGTAATTTCGATGTGCCATTTCAGGCGGCCCGTGGATACATCTATTCGGGTTTATGGCTTACGGTTAAGCTTGAGGTACCAATCCAGGCAACTCGATATTTCTTCTAGCCTTAGGATCTTCCCTTTCCTTGGAATGTTACATTGTATCATTGCATGAGTTAGCTTTGAGTGTGTGAATTGTACGGTTTGTGTGTATTTTCCTTGGGGGTTTTCCGCCTGCTCTCTTTTATACTCTCGTTATGCCTTAGCTCCCCCTTGACTTGCTAGTATCATTGTGCTTCTTTTATATAGTTTATCTTTCTTAGCTCGGTCGGCCTATGATGACTACTGGATACCCCATGTTTTGGTACTCATACTACACTTCTGCATCTTTTTCCGATGTAACTCCCAGTTCGAGCCACCCTCAATGAGCATTTCGATCTCTTGTGGTGGTTACAGACTCAAATTTGTGGTGAGCTCCCAGCATTCAAAGACTTGTTGTTGTCCTTCTTTTATCCTGACTCTCATGTTGTATTTTGGATTAGTTAGTTCTCTCTCTATATATATGACTTTCTGTTCATAGTAGCTCCTCTATATGTGACAGTAGGTCCCGAGGATTGGTATCTTGTGTTAGTTTTTCTTTTGGTCACTTTCAGTCCTAATTTTTACATTTTGTATCGTACTACAAATCTATATCTATATTACCTTAAAAGCATGAACTCCTAACTTGAATGTTAAATTACTAAAATATCCTTAACTTAGGTTGTGACTTTTTTAATGAGTTGTGACTTTTCCAATAAGTTGTCACTTTTCCGATAAGTTGTGACTTTTTCAAAGAGTTGGGATTTTTTATTGAGTTGTGACTTTTCCAAAGAGTTGTGACTTTTTCAATAGTTGTGACTTTTCCAAACATTTTGGACTTTTTCAAAGAGTTGTGACTTCTCGAAAACATCATGACTTTTCAGATAAGACACAAAAAACACTTGTTTATACTACCCTTTGTTGACTATAAATAGAGGGGTTTCCTCCCATTTTTAAACCACAATTGTTTTTAATCTTCCACTCTTCTTCTTCTTGCATTTTAAAATTTTTTGTGTTATTTATTGTTGTTGAGTGAGTTTGAAGTTTAGTGAAATATAAGGTAACACTATTCTGATGAAGTAAATCGTTCTATCCTAAGAGGGTATATTCCATAACCTAGAGTACTTGAGGAAAATTACTTTGATGATAAAATAATTATTTTTTTGCTTAATATATACATTAGTATGCAATGTTTCAATATATGAAATTAACATGATGTAGTCTAAATTCATTTATTTTTGTTAACAATTTCTCTTGTGATGTAGATATATGCTTTTCGATATCTTTCTCCAAAATTTAGAAAATTGTCATGATTTGTTTTTTTATGCTCAAGACAAAATAATGACTTTATTTATCAATGCTACTTATGTGATTTACATTGTCAGGAAGTTTGCTTCAAAATAGTTATTACTATATAAACATTGCCCTTTTGTTATACTTATTTATTATTTCTTAATATTTTAGTATTTAAACGAAGAAAAGTTCATATGACTTGTAATAACGCAAGTTGAAGTTTGTATTTGTTTAACCTATATTATTTATTTAATAGCTAATTTTTATGAGACAAACAGTTTCATTAATGCAAATATATAATTATCTCTGGGTAGGTATTTGTATTTAAATTAAAGTATTATGTATATCACGAATGTATTATCAAGTTAATGAGATCTTATAACTTCAAAATATATTATTTTAAAAGGTTCCGAGTTATTTTATAAAAAAAAACTCACAAAAATGTGAAAATATGTGAATACATATGAATCATTTAAAATTTATCATTTACAAAATAAAATTTATATTCAGTAATATGGAATAAATAATTATATTTTGTCCCTACACTAAATTAAAATCTAGTAACAATAAAAAAATAGTAACATTAATTAAAAGTCCTATTTATTTATGTACGTATAAAATTTATTAGAAATTCAGCTATTGCACATTAATTTCTTAGTTATAATATTATAAATTCTCTTAGTTATTACTAATTATTGCAAAAGGTTATTCACACTATTTTACATTCTTAGGTATAATATTTTGAATTCAATAGTTATTACATTAATTATTTCTATCTTTCATCTTCCATTATATTAACTTTTGACCAATAATTTTTCATATTATTACACCGCCCCTATATACGTGATAACACGATGTTGTTATTTTTCCTTTGACGAATCATACTTGGTTGAATAAATTGAAAATCATTTACAAGTATATGAATTATATCTTTGTTGGGTGTAAGATGAACATGTGATTATATATATGATTTCACAAATAGGATATATTCTTTAGTTTTTTCCGGTAAAAAAAGGAAACATTTCTCAGTTAACTATGGACAGTTAGATAACTATCTTTGATTTATGTACGTAGTCAATCGAGAAGTCAAATATGAGAGCCAACAACAAGAAAGTCATCTATTATGTTATAACTTATAAAATAAAAATTAATATACAAAATATAGTTCCTAAAGATAAAATGTAGTTGTTCTCTTCACATGTTGATATGAAATCTAAACAGTTTAACGTGGAATACGCGTGCAAAGCACAACTGGTTAGATGACATGAAAAATACACAATAAATATCATCTATAAGGTAATATTAGTGAGATAAGACTAATAATATAATTGAACCTTATCAAATTGAAATAAATATATACATTATTGCATTTAACTAATAATCTTTTTATTGACGATCTTCATAGGTTCGCGTGCATAAAAAATATATATGGAGATCCACATTGAACATTCACAAAAGAATCTTCAATATTATTTTGTGCTACGATTATTCTTCAAATATTCTCTTAAATAAGCAATACTATTTACTATAAGAAATATTTTCTGAATTCGTAATCACGTGCAATGCACGTGTGTAAAAACTAGTATATTTGATATGGCCCTTCATTTTATATACATTATCCTTGTCTTTCGCTTATTGTTATTTATGTTTTATATAAATTGTGCCTTCCCATCTTGTTATTTGGGTTTAGGCTTGTAACTTGGTGGGTTGTAGTGGACGCCATCATTTACTGATTTCAGGTCGTGACAGATCGTTAGTTGCCTTCAACAAAGTTTGCACTCTCTCTATGCCACATCAGCTTTTAGGGGTGTGTTTATTTATTTTTAAAATAGTTAATGGGGGGGGGGGGATATATGACCCCACTAAAATTTAGGTGTCGCTGAAATTTTTATCATAGTTTAGAGGGTACTTATGTATTATCTCTAAAAAAATTATTACTAACTGTACAATGTTTGAGTGGAAACACAAACGATTGTAATGAATGAGCTATAATGGGCTTATTTAATGATCAATACAGTAATTACACTTATAATTTTTTTTAAATAATAATTACTGAATTACCAAAAGAAGAAAAAAATATAAAATAATAAACAAGGTAAAATGCAATGTAGACAAAAAATTGAGTACTATATAAAAGAAGAAATATTCATAATTAATAGGCAAACGTACAATCAATTAACTAATATGAAGGAGTAAGATAGATGAAGGACCCCATACACCGGCCTTGTTTCAATATAAAAAGTCAAAATTACTTTTTATGTATATACAACAGATATTGAATCCGTTTGATCAAGGGTTTACTTTGTTTTGAAATGTTCTATGATTCTGGAATTAATATCTCTAGATTAACTTATGCATCTTATTCATAATTTCTAAAGGATGAGGCCAAAAGATTGTTAGAATAAAGTTCGGTACTTCAAGAAATGTTTGCGTACTAGTTATAAAATAACTAAAACTTTAACTTCTTGAATACTTGGTTTTTTCACATTGTCATCTAGAACTTGCATGATTTGATTTCAAATACATAGTGCATTGTGGGTCGAACACACATGTACTAGGTTTTGTTTTCTCTTCAAAATCACCCAATGGGTAAAACTTATCAATCAAATAGATATTTATATGAATGGGCTAGATCAAAGTGCTAAGCCTATTATTAAAAAATAAGTATAATGTACAAAAATCTCATACATTTAGGGGCTAATTACATAGTATCCTGGAAGTTTCCCCAATTACAAAAATCTCAGTTTTTTCATTGCTCTCGGATATATTCTTTGATTTTCTAAATCATTACAAATGATACATTACTTAATGGGAGGGATATGTCCGAAAGGGGATAGGGATGGATCGGATAGGGGAGGGATGTATCCAAGAGGGGCTAGGGATGTTTCCGAAAGGGGATAAGGATGTATTAGAGAGGAAATTTTTGTATTTTTTTTAAATGGTAGGATATTTTAGACATTATGATATGTTAACTAGTGTATTTCTGTAATTTTTCCTAAGCAGAAAAACTAATCTAATAAAACAAAATAAGAAGTGGAAAATAAAAAATGTCATAGGAAAGTAAAGCGATTAAAGAAATGTTTGACAACTCCGGCCAGTAGTACGGCGATATCTTCAACGTTTTCTCTTTGTTCTCCATGACAAGCAACGATGAAGATGACGCTAGGAAAGTCAGAAATAACAGAAATAAGAGGAGATGTTACGGTTCAAGGTACGCTTCGATTCAGTTCTTGCTACCCTGATCCGATTTGTTTCTTTTATTATAGATGCTGATAAAATGAACCTTGTTATGTATTTAACCCACCACTACGCCGTCATCGTCTTATTTCGCTACCAACCTCAGATTTGAAAAGCCTTTACGAGTGGTTTATAGAAGAATAATAGAACTGTTGTCAAGACAAATATATCGATTCTCGATCTGAAATGTACTAAAAACAAAACTATTTCTTCATCTGAAAAGCTATTACATAAGAAACATTGCGGGTTTCCTTATTAATTATCATTGTTAAGATGAGATTTATAGAAACTAAGGACCCACATCAAAATAATCTCTAAGTTCCACCAAATATGAAAAAAATATAGATAGTTTTATGTTGTTGTTTAAAGGATGCAAGGTCACTCACTACTCACTAATCTTTTTCAATTGTTCTACCTTGATAAGTTAAATTTCAATGAGATTAATACCACATATATAAGGAGAAATCTAAGATAAGAATCATTGAAAAGTAGGTGACCAAACGTTCTTAAATCAAAAGTCACCAGTTATCATTAGTTGCACCAGAAAGTAGTAAAAGAGAACCTCACCCAATATTTATGTCATAGTCTATAATCATTATACACCTTAAACTCTCAATAGATTGCATGATATATAGAGTATATTAAATCCTTTTAGGTATTAGACTAGGGTAAAATTGCCTTTTCGAAGGATCCGGTATGTGTAAGTATAATGATTAATATCAAAACTACCTTACTAACTTTTTGTGATTGAAACAGAATCAGTTTCTACTATTCGCGGAAATAACTTTTTTTCAATGCAACAATGAATTCTCTCTCTGATAGTCACTACTTTTGCCACAAGGTTGGTTGGAACTAGTAAATTTCTCCCTTTTACTCTTGCAATATCATAATCACTGTTTCTAACAAAATAGTTGAACTAGGGATAGGATTACACTTGGATGTACCATGTATATTACACTTGTACCAATCAGGAATAGGGTACAACCACCTCACAATCTTATAACTATATCTAGGCTGCCATCCTTTCAAAATTTCCACAATATGAGGTCAATTACTAGGTACATCTTGAAAATAAGTAAATCTGGTACAAACAAACATATGAATTGTATGAGTAGCATCAAAAATAATCTTCTTATAACACCAATTTCTGATTAAGTTGGAATCGACATCTGGTGCCTTGACTTGACCAAGTGGACCATCTTGACTTTTATCTCCATACTTAAATATGAAATATTATTCACCACAATGTAGTTTTTTTTTTTGTTTAAAATCTTCTTAAAATATTATTTGATAAAAGTAGTTAATAATTCTAAAACTGATCGTTTTTTTTTAAAATAAAATAAATCGTTACATTTTATGTCAAAATAAAGTTAATCTTATTTTGTTTGAAATTTAACACAAACATAAAAATTATGACCGAACTGACACTTTCTATGGAGCCTCTAACAAAATGCTCACAAATTCTACATGACAAGGACTTCTTAGCCAATCCTCAAAACAACAAACAAATAAATACACAATTGAATATGAAGAAAAGAAAATATTTCATGAAATATATCAGAGCTGACTAATAGTTGTTGGAGTAAGAGAATACCCTAGCTTGTAACCTGGTCATTTGAAAATCATGTATCAACATTGAAATAACCCAATGTAGGTCCTAAGTAAATGAAAAGTCAGTACACCCACAAATATACTCAATGAATCTCAATAATCCCCTCACTAAAGCTGGACAGGGACTCAGCAAAACATTAACACATTATGAACTTTAATACTCTTAAAAATATTCTTGACAAAATCTTAATATGAGCTTGAAATAAGAAATTCCTACTTGAAAAATATCATTTGACTCTAACCTTATTATTTAAGTCAGAATATGATCAATATAACAGACAATCCCATCCTTATCGACTAAGCTATCTATTTGTGGCGCCACACATTTTGATCATGTTTCGCTAGCACATATTCTTCGTCTTATCAATACATTCTTTCATAGTTCTTCAATAAACGATACACGAATCTCCTACTCTGACATAATGAGTTGTGGAGTAAATCACAATCGATTTTGAAATGAAGTAACTATGATAGAAAACCGAGATAGAACTTGGTTGGCGCTGTAAATCATAAAGAAAGAAGAAAAAAGAAGCTTAATTTATATCATCGTCGAAAGTCTTTAACGTAGCTCATTTCACTACATCGGTGTTCGTTTAAGGTTATGATGGGTTGGGGAAGCCATAATAGGCTACTTACCTATCATCGAAGGATCTAGGTAATTGAAGGATTGCGTTTTTTGTATTAGAAGTAGGAGAGAGAGAGACATATAATAACAATAAAGAGATGTTATCAATGTTTTTAGTAGGAGTACCAAACAGGTGTTCCAAAAAGAGACAATCGGCTACTACTTAAAGAAGACCTTAATGTTATTTAAGTAATGTTAATGGTACTAGCAATGGTGAGGGAGGTATAGTAAATACTTTTTGTGGAAGAATAAAGAAAGGGAAGTGGTATAATTGATGGAAAAACAGAAATGTAAAAATTGGAGAGAAAACAAACTTGGATTCTATTCAATAGCCTCAAAATTTCATCCCTTGAATTACTGCAATTTTAACTCTTTTTAAATAGAGTTTGACTGACTTAAAATAAGGTAGCACTAACTCCTTCTATCACACAACTACTAACAAACTGAAAGGATTCTGCTATCTTTATTCAACCAACTACTTATGTGCTAAAGACTAAGCCAATTAAAATACTAACGACTAAATAAAGGAAATCCATAACCAATAATCCCTCCCTTAAACTAAAAGTCATACTATCAGTTTATCCTGCTTGCAACAAACAACTTGTTTCAAATGTTACATTCCGAAGTGCAAACACCAAGTAGTTTTCTGAACTTCAGGAAGGATGCTAATTTGAGAGATTTAATAAACACATCAGCCAACTGATTTTTACTTCTGCAGAAGATGAGATCGATTACTCCATCTTTTGTGAGGTCCCTTAAGAAATGCATTTTGCCATCAATATGTTTACTTCACCCATCATCAAGGACCTTGCGCATCCAAATTGCTTGACAGGCACATACTGCTGCAACAAATTCAACTTCTGTAGTTGATAAAGTCACAATTGATTGCTTTCTCGAAGAACATGAAATTGCTCCCGACCCCATCATAAAGACATAACCAGACGTACTCTTTCGGTCATATGAATCTCCAGCAAAATCACTATCAGTAAAGCCAACTAAGTCTGCTTTTTTTCCTTTCGCATAGAACAAACAATAATTAGTTATTCCTTGCAAAGAGAGAAAAAATTTCTTTGCGGAAAGAAGATGCATCTCTTTCGAACATTCCATGTATCAACTAATAATACTTACAACATGCATAGTATCAAGCCTTGTTGATGTTAAGTACATCAAGCTTCCCACTATTTGTTTGTAAAGGGTGTTGTCAACGCCCCCTCCTCCAGGTTCTTTAGTCAGCTTTAAACAAAACTTCAAGGGACTGCTGGCAGAGTTACAACTTTTTATCAGGAACCTATCCAAATTATCTTTAGCATACTTCTTTATTTTGTGTGATGAAAATCACATAAACAGATTGAACAACTTCAATGCCAATAAAATAATGCATCATTTCAATAGTAGTCAAATAAAATTCCACCATCATAGAATTCATAAAATATACAACCATGGAGATATCATTGGGGTGTAAATTAATTCATCGATATATAAACAAGAAATGAGTATTTTTCCTTTATCATCAGTCTCTGTAAAGAGTGTGTGTTCAAATGGACATTTCTTAAATCCCTCATTAGAAAAATAAGCATGTATACGAATATACCAAGATCGTGGAGCTTGTTTTAATCCATATAATGCTTTGTTTAATTTCCACACCTTATTTTCTTTTCCAACCCTGACATAACCAGGAGGTTGATCCACAAATATTTGTTCATCCAAGTCCTTATAAAAGAAAGCCGACTTGACGTCCATTTGAAACATGGGTCAAGAGTGTTGAGCAGCCAAAGCTATCACTAGTCTCATAGTATCAAGTCGTGCTACTGGAGCAAAAACTTCTATGTATTCTACACCAATCTCTTCCTTATATCCTTTATCTACTAAGCGTGCTTTGTGTCCCTCAACTTCACCTTTCTTATTCATATTTTTCTTGTATATCCACTTGACACCGATTATCTTATGCCCTTTAGGAAGCTCAGTCAACATCAAAGTATCATTTCTAGCAATTGCTGCCATCTCTTCATCCATTGCCTTTTGCCATTTTGCATCTTTAACAACTTCTTCAAAGCTGGTAGGATCACAATCTGAAAATAACGCAAAATTAATGAGTGGATCTTTAGATTGATCAATTCCAGTTACCTCAAAATCAGTCATCCATGCGGGTCTTCTTTTTTATCGTTGAGGACGCTCCTCTTCTTGTACAGAAGCTGAAATGGGTGACTGAATTGGATTTGATTTTGTCGGCTTTTCTGTCTCCTCCGGTTATTTCCTCTACAAAGGCTACTGGAAGGAGATGCTGATCCCTTTCGTCCTTCCATGACCAAGTAGCATCTTCAACAAAAATTACATCACGGCTAATGAGGATCTTCTTGGTATTAGGATTATATAACATATAAACTTTAGATTGATTACTAACACCAAGAAAAATGCATATTTCTCCTTTATCGTCTAGTTTGATCCTCTTCTGATTTGGAACATCTATATAAGCCACACATCCGAAGATTCGAAGATGGTCAACACTTGGTTTCTTCCTGTTCCATGCCTCCTCTGGAGTCATATTTTGAATAGAGGAAGTTGGACTTCAATTTAAAATATGAATGCACTAATCAACAGCTTCCGGCCAAAAACTTTTTTAGACACCACTCTTAGTTAAGATGTTGCACACCATGTTGAGGATTGTACAGTTCTTCCTCTCACAAACACCATTTTGTTGAGGTGTGTAAGCTGCTGTAAGTTTTCTCTTGATTCCATTTTCCTCACAAAAATAAAATTCTTGAGAATTGAGCTATCCTCCACGATCAATGCGTAAAGCTTTGAATGGACTACCCGTTTCTTTCTCGACAATACTTTAAAACGTTTAAAAACACCAAAAGCTGTAGACTTTTCATGTAAAGAATACACCCATGTTTTTCGACTGAATTCATCAATAAAGGTTATGAAGTACCTTTTACCACCATTGAAATTTAGATTTATTGGTCCACTGAGATCTGAGTGCACCAATTCCAGCAACGCCATTGCTCTCAAAGATTTTCCTTGTGGAAATGGACAGCGAGGTTGTTTGCTAAAAACACAATTTTCATAAGTTTACGAAGGAGCTGTAATTTGAGGAAGAACGTTCACCTTGTTCATTTGATGTAGCGGGCTCAATCCGTTAAAATTCAAGTTTCCATAACAAAAATGCCACAACCATGCCGTATCCTTTAATTTGGTAGAGAAAGACGTATGATAAATATTGTGTAAATACAGAGGGAACATTCTATTTTTAGTCATTTTAACTTAAGCAATTAATCAAGGTTTGGCATCCTGAATTCTACAAAATTTATCTTTTATAGAAATTTCATACCCCTTCTCTTGCAATTGGCCAATACTCAGAATATTGGTCTTCAAATCTGGAACAAAAAGAACATCAGCAATTGTCTGGGAGTAGTCTCTATTGGTCTGAATTAGAACCCGTCCTTTTCCCATACCTGTGACTTGGGTGTTGTTCCCGAACTTCACGCTATCTCGAAATGATTCATCCAAGGCGGAGAAAACTGACTTATCTCCACTCATACGATTGCTGCATCAGAAGTCGAGTTACAATAAATTCTCATTTGTTTCCTCTTTCATTGTGGCAAACCACCAAAAAAGACATCTCTTCCTCCTCTTGTTCTACAAAATTAGATTCTTCTACACGCACCTTAGACACATATGTTCGGCATTCTGAATTGTAATGACCAAACTTGTGGCATCTGTAACATTCAATTTTAGACTTGTCTAATGACTTTGAGGTGTAGCCACCTCGTCCCGTTCCTCTGCCTTGATTGTCATAGTGTTGACGTTTTTGATGGTTTCCACTATAGCCTCGACCTTTACCTTTGCCTCTGCCTCTACCATTACCTCTGTACCCTTTTCCCCCAGAACGATAATCTGTTGAGGCATTAAATGCCACCTCCTCCTTTTCTTGTTGAGTGAATTTTTGCTCGTGAATTAACAAAGAGCTTTGCAATTCATCAATTGAAAGCAAATTAATATCATGAGATTCTTCAATAGAACAAACAACAAATTTAAATTTTTGTATCACGGTCCGAAGAATTTTTTCAACAATTGTAACTTCATTTGACTTGTGACCGTGGATCCACATCTTGTTTACGACTGTTATCACCTGTGAAAGTGGTCGCTAACTGACTCTCCAGATTTCATTCGAAGAGTTTCGAACTCTGAACGAAGTTCTTAAAGCTGCTGCTTCTTTGCCCTCATCGATCCTTGATATTTCTTCTTCATGGAGTCCTAAATCTGCAGAGAAGTATCTTTAGAAAGAATAGTTTCCAAGATTGAACGTTCAATTTCTTGGAAAAGATAATTCTTCGCCTTGAGATCCTTTAGCTTTGTTGCCTGTGCTACTACTTTTTGTGTGTCTGAAACTGTTGTACCTTGTGCTGGTTCTGGTATTCCATACATAACCACTTGCCAATACTCCATTGATCTTAGAAAATTCTCCATCAACATGCTCCAATGATCATAGTGACCATCAAAGCGAGGAATGGCTGCCTACAAAAAGTTTTCTGAAGCCATAGATTCAAACGTTTCTGTTGCAATTTCTTTTAGTATTTCTCTCAAAAAACTCGTGTTGATACCACTGATTGAAAAATAGAAAACTAAAAATTGGAGAGAAAACAAACTTTGACTCTTTCAATAGGCTCAAATTTTCATCTGTTAAATTACTGCAATTTAACTCTTTTTAAATAAACTTTTACTAACTTAAAATAAGGTAGCACTAAATCCTACTATCACTCAACTACTAACAAACTGAAAGGATTCTGCTATCTTTATTCAACCAACTACTTACGTGCTAAAGACTAAGTCAATTGAAATACTAACAACTAAATAAAGTAAAACAATAACCAACAATAATGGGCTGGAGCACTAAGGTGTCATGCAATGTGGTGTACACTTCATCAAAATATCAGTATCACATAAGAATGTGTGTCCACATTTGACAATTCTAAATTCCACATGAATGAGGGGTATATTTGAATCATCTAGGTAATCGTAGGTAGCGGTGTTCACAGAAAACAGATAAACAGAACCAAGCCTAAAATCTAATCATATTGTAAAAACTCGATAATTTTTAGGTTTGTTTTTTAATAATAAAAACCAACAAAATTTGGATTAATTTCGATTTTAAGTAAGAGGTAACTGAAAAATCAAATAAAACCAACTATACAACTACTATTTAATATTTATAATTTTACAAATATTTTCAAATGTTATAACATACATTATACTTTATTCTTTTGGGCCTAAGTAAAGAAAAGAGGTAAAGAACAAATGTTTAAGTGGCACAAGTAGGGGTGTATATTTGTTTGTTTCTATTATCATGGGCAAGAAATTGGTAACTCATTTTTTACAAGTGCGACATCTAGTAAGCACGTATTGAGGTTGATTCGCTATAAAAGTTTGATAGATCCATTTTATTATGCTATTAAGCGATGAAAGAGAATATATAAAGTATCATTGATTTGCTTAGATTCTTCACTTTTGAGCGGTGAGTTTTTTTTTTTTTATCGACTCCTTTTGTTATTCTCTGATTTATCAAAATTAGATCACTCCAATATCAAATATCTTGCAAGAAATCACACTATCTTTTAACAAATCAATCAACCTTATTTTTTCCTAAAAGAAAACTCGATAAAATTGAGAAAATTCAACTCAGCAAAAAACTCACTTAATTGGTTTAGCATGATTCTTCTATTTGAAAATCTGACTTAATTGGCTTGGTCATATTTTCGATAAAACTGACTCAAATGTACAAACAATAACTATCTAATAAAATTTAGTCAACTATATTGCATGCCAACTCGAGATCTATATGTTTTGGTTGGATTCCCCGTTCTATCAATCAGTGGGTTTGAGTTCCCATTGATCATCTGCTTATAAAATGATTTTGTTAGAAGAGAAGAGAACAACAAACTTTGATGCTGGAATAAATTCACAATATTTAAAAATAACTAAAAATAAAAGTTTCAAATAAACAAAACCTTTAACAAAAATAAGTAAAAAAATAAAATAGTTTTTTATTTAAAGATCTGATCGAGCCTGCACCCTAAATGTTTCAAATAGTAGAATTTATCACCAAATATCGAATTTAGATCTATACTAACTTTCACTCATTCTACTATCAAGTTGGTTGGTGATCAAGATGAGTCATGCATAACAAAATCAAACAAACAACAAACTATCAAAACTGAGTAATTAAAGATAATCGAAAAACAATACGATACAATAATATCATACTACCAACCATTGCCACTAAAAATACGACATATTATTCAAGACTCTTGATGAAGAAAAAATGAAAAGAGCAACAATCCGTATAGCGTCGCATCTTTCGACATAATCATATATATATATATATATATAAAGAGAACTCTACGCCATCCTACGTGGCGCCACCACAAACAAGGATTCCCTTATAATTTATTTATTTCCAAAATTAGCCTTCCCCTTTTATGAAAAGTTGTGACTTTTATGAAAAGTTGTGACTTTTATTGAAAAGTTGTGCCTTTTATTGAAAAGTTGTGACTTTTATCAAAAGTTGTGACTTTTATGAAGAGTTGCGACTTTTATGAAAGGTTGTAACATTTATGAAAGGTTGTAACATTTATGAAAGGTTGTAACATTTATGAAAGGTTGTGACCTTTCCAAAAAGTTGTGACTTTTCCAAAGAGTTGTGACATTTCCGATAATGCACAATAAGCATTTGTTCACACTATCCTTTGTTGTCTATAAATAGAGGGGTTTCCTCTCATTTTAAAATAACGAAAATTCTGAACTTCTTCCGCACAACTAGATATTTGATTCTGAACTTCTTCTTCTTCTTCTGCTGCACAATTAAATATGTGTACTTTGCTCCTGTTGAGTGACTCACTGACAAGGAGACACTGTGCATTCAGTGGGCTCGATTTTTTCTTTATGTTTCATTTTATTGTTATAGATCCTGATATACTTTTTTACAGTCATTAATTTATGCTTATGACATTAATTGTTGTTTTTGAGTACATGTTTTAAACTTTGTTGTTTATGTTTCTGTAAAGTTGTTGTTATAAGTATTTGTTAGTACAGACTCTATGTATATCCAACTACTGCAGATTCACAAATAACTTCTTACAAAAAACATTTATTTACAACATTCTCCAAAGAAATCTTTTCTTCTATAAGTGATCAAGCCTAAAAATTTATATGTTTTTTTGTTGTTGTCATAATAATGTTAATATTAACAGGATTAAAAAAAATAGAAAGTCAAATGATAGAATTAAAACAAGCAATTAATTACAATTATATGATACACAATGATGACTATTCTCTCACACCAAAGTACTTATTTGAACATTTTTCTCATTATCCCTTACTTCTCTTTCATCCTTTTCAAGGATCCTTAATGTTTTGTTTGTGCATAACTTCAATTTCAAAACACTATCATAACTATATTACATATGAAATTTGGATTTTGAAAGATTGCATTATAATTTTAAAACACATAATGACTACATATTACTTATTCGTATATCATATGATTATGGAATATTTGCTCTTAATAAACATATTAGTTATATATATTTATTTTTATTTTTAAAAATATCTAATATTTTGAAAGTAATTGATAGTGTTATACTAACGAAATTTGCAAAGAAGAAAATTGAGAAAAATATTTATTTGACTCTATAATTAAAGACACTATGTAAACATGTATATAGATGATAAAAATAAACTAACCATTGTAAAATTTCTAAAGAAAATTAATGAATCTGTAAAATGAAATTATATAAACTAGGAGAAAATAGTGTTATGATTTGTAATTTTGCCTTTTCTTTTAATAAAACAAATGGTAAACTAGAATTGAATAACCTCTATACTGTTAAAAACAGATTTATATAAAAATACTATAACATCAAAATACAAGAAAAGTTCTATACTAATAAATTTTAAAGAACTAGGTTCTAACTGCGTGAAGCGCGGGCCCATTTACTAGTGACATATATAATTAAAAACAACTTACTCTTAATCTTTAGAAGCATTTGCGTCAATATCAAACCATCACCTCCACTTTGGAATATCAATTGCACTTGATAACAGTTTTGATATCATGACTTTTATGAGAGATGAGTTGCAACAGGCATTGTTTACCAATACTTGGAGCCCAAAAGTCACCAACGATACACTTCAGCTAATGTCATTATATTTCTTCCCAGAAGTTCTACAGCAATTAATAGCACCCCACCCTTCCCCCCTCTCCTGAAAATATTTATTACAATCAGGAACTATTGAAATTCCAGATGGGGCAAGAGAGCCACACAAGAAGAGTCCCCTCCCTCCCTCTAATTCGTATCCAAATTTAATACTAGAGAATCAATTGTTCCATATATTAAAAGGGATATTGTTGCATCATTGTGATTGTCTTGTGAGATGAACATATAGTTTTGATAAGCACTAGTGTAATCCCCCTACAAGTAATTAACAAACGCAAAAATAAATCATATTTAGAAACGAATGACTTGTTACAAGACTCAATGTTTTCAAGAGGTCCTGCATTAGAAATGAAAATAAGATCAAGTGTAGAGGACATATATGGAGGTTAAGGAGAAGAAGGAAAGAGATCATCTGAGTATAAGTTAGTTGTGGGGAAATATGTAGTTGGAAGGAAAGGAGAATGAAGATGATTGTTTTTTAAAATATGGGGAAGCAAAAAGTATTGATTGAAATGTCTCTCAATAATTTTATTAAGCATAGGAGGGCTTTAAATTGCCAATTTGACCACATAATATTCAGAAATCTGCAATTCAAAATTCAAAAAAGCTAGAATTTCTCAACAACTAAAACAAGATAGGGGAAAATTAAATTTTAAATTTATCTTTAACCTAGGCAGTTTATTATATTAAAAATTACTACAGTAACTAAAGTAAAATTCAACACTCCTCCTTTGCTTTAGTTACTACAATTGAAAAAATGCTCGTCCTCAATTTCTGCTTTGACAGTTGATGATGAATTTTGTTCATTGTTTTTTATCTTTATAAATTTCTTCTTTTTTTGGTTTTATGCTTTAAAAATGCCTTCAATAAACTTATCATGTCTAAAATCTCTTTTGAATGTGCTTTAATATAAACTTTTGTAGGATATGCAAAATATTGTTCTTAGGATTTTTCTTCCATCACAACATCACATATTACATAGGTTTAAAAATATGATTTTATGATCATAGACCAAATTTAATAGTTTTCGTGTGTGGAAATTTGTGGGGCATTGAAAGAGAGACCATTTCTTGCCATTTTTTGAGAGTGAAAGAACATTTTCAAGATGGAGAAAATCAGATGAGTTGGGTGATTAAATATGAGAAACATTAGTAGATGTACCATCTCGTAAGTGAACTCCACTGGAACTTCAGGAAGCAACATGTTTAGGATTGTCAATGAGGTCCAATCTACAATCCATGAAATGTGTTTCTCTGGAAGGCTCCAACCCTTTCTTTTGAATCTAGGGTCATCGCTCACATTGTGACTACCACTATCCTTCCTCGTGCAAGGTCTCTATCCTCCCTTGCTTAGCATGATACTCTCTTTACCTACTACCTTATATCCAAGAATAAACTTAAGCTTTCATATTTCATGCTTAACTATTTGATTGAAGTTGATTTTGATCCTCTCAAATTGCATTGTGGCGTTGTCATCTCACGTATTCTTAATACAAATAATATGAATTTTGTTGAAATCCCTCGCCTTCCTGTCAAACAATGGTGTAACTCTAAGGCTTTCGTCAATATGGGCTACATCCGCATTGAGAATTCATGGGTTCTCAAGTATGAGTTTGATGGTCCTGCAGTTGCCACTTCCTCTAATGTCAAAGCTCCTTTCTCTTTTATTCCATTGGGCCTACATGCTGATATTTTGGCTGTTAGAAATATGCATAAGAACTGCAGCAGTCCAAGTTCTATGTATTGTAGGGTAGTTATTTACTGCTTAGCAGTTAATTAGTTTCTATCTCAGCAGTCCAAGTTAGGTATTGTAGGGTAGTTATTTACTGCTTAGCAATTAATTAGTTTCTATCTTATCCCTAGTTAGTTTCTAATCTTATCCTTAGGAGTTGGTTGGCTTGTAAACTCTATAAATTAATCTCTTTTATAATGAAGTAAGTAGTTTTATAAATATTTTCTTTGCTGGTTTATCAAACTAATGTTCCCACTTGTTCAATAACAAAATAAATCAGATTATTATATTTTTTCTTCTCTGAAAACTAACAATTGGTATCAGAGAATTTATTTCTTGAGCGATCTATGGGTGTTTCATCAAAGTTAGGATTGTAATCAAGAAGAGAAGTTTATCAATCTTGGAAGCAGAATAATGTTTTTCAGTAATGGCACCCCCTTTTTTTAATTGTGATAACTATCAGATTTGGGTGGTAAGGATGGAAACTTATCTAGATTCCATGGATATGTGGGAGGCAGTCTAAGAGGATTATGAAGTTCCTCCGTTGCCTAACAATCCTACTATGGCCTTGATAAAAAACCATAAAGACAGGAAAACCAGAAAATCAAAGGCGAAGGCCTGTTTATTTTCAGCAGTATCTTCTTCAATCTTCACTCGAATTATGTCTCTAAAGTCAGCAAAAGCCATCTGGATTATCTCAAGGAAGAATATGAAGGGGATGAAAGGATCAGAGGTATACAAGTGCTAAATCTTTTAAGAGATTTCGAGATGCAGAAGATGAAAGAAACTGAAACCATCAAAGATTACTCTGAAAGGCTCTTGAACATAGCAAACACGGTAAGATTACTTGGTTCCGTGTTTAATGATTCACATATTGTTGAAAAGATTCTGGTAACTTTACTGGATAGATTTGAAGCAACCATAACTACTTTGAAAACACTAAGGATCTGTCGAACATCACCTTCGCAGAGTTATTGAATGCTTTGGAGGCTCAAGAACAATGAAGAGCCATGAGAGAAGAAGGAAATACCTAGGGAGAATTTTCTTCCAAGCCTCAAGATGGAGGCAAAAACAAAAAGAAGAAGAACAAGAACAATGGTGAAGGCATTTCAGCAAGTACTACCAAAGGAAAAACTGGACACTCAAAGAAAAGTTATCCTCCTTGTAAGCATTGTAACAAGAAAGGTCATCCACCATATAAATGTTGGAGAAGGCCTAATGCTAGATGTAGTAAATGCAATCAACTTGGGCATATAGTTGTCATTTGCAAGAACAATGGTCAGCAACAAGAAGCAGAGGCTCAAATTGTTGATGGTGATTTCAGATGGGATCAGGTCTCGATTCGATGTTATGAGATCATAACCATCTTGTGTATATCTTGGTCATGAAGACCAATGCATAGAAAACATAACCCAAGTAAGGTGTGAGATAGCAACCATCTCCTATGGATGTGGTAAAATGATACATCACATGTGTAGTTTATACATTACAGATAAAAATAAAGAGACTTTATCTCATAAAAATATCATCATTGTTTAAAAAATAAATTTAAAAAAATCATACAAAAATCATAAATATATTTATTCAAGATACAAAATAGACTAGATGCACTCATTTCTTATTGAAAGTAAGTCAATCAAGAAAACATAAAAAATGTAGCTCCGAAAGTAGATTAGTGTAATACTATAAACGGTAGAATAATCTTGACCTATAATATATTAATAGAGGGTTCATATTATTAGGATAAACCTTTCAAAGCACTTTATTGACTCGACCTCAGAATCCGTCAAAGAAAACTGAAAATTAGAACCGATTGACAAGAGAATCAACACTTGCAAATATAGGATGAACTGACAATATCTAACCAAAATGAAGGGAAATCACTACAATGAGTAGTGGACTGTGCTTACATTTATTTGATAACAAATCAACAAGAAGAAAATTAATGAAAAATTATCAACCTAACTCATTAAATTTTAGAAAATTTTTGAGGCCTACATGAGATGCAACGTGGGAAGATAAATTAAGTTGAATTACCTTGGATTAACCATTAGGCATATCTGGCACAATACAACCAGAAGGGAGCCTCCTAAAATTCTCAATTTTACATTGACATGAACCTTCTTGGATTGTGTCAAGAGAAAAATTTACAACAACATAATTACCTATAGGATGTTGGTGGCAGAAGCGGAGAAATTGTATTTCACGAACAGGGACCAGATCAGAAATAATTTGAAGTTATGTTTGAATCTTAAAATCAATACTTTATAAATCCTATTTAGTTCTCATTTCTTATACTAAGATCTAGAGAGTATTGATTTGTAGATTCAAACAGTATTGCAAATTATTTCTAATCTTGTTCTTGTTCGTGAAATATAATTTCTCTGCTTTTGCCACCAACATCCTATAAATATTTAGGTTGTTCTGGCTTTGTCTCTTACAACAATCCAAAAAAGGTTCATGTAAATATAAAAATGGGAATCATAGGAGGGATCCTTTTGGTTGTATTTTGAAAGATATTCCTAATGGTTATTCCAAGTTAATTCAAATTAATTTATCTTCCCACTCTGTGTCTCGTGTAGGCCTCAACAATTTTCTAAAATTGTATGATCTAGGTTGATCATTTTTTATTAATTTTCTTTTTGTTGATTTGTTATCAAATAATTACTGTAAGCAGGGTCATCTACTCATTGTAGTGATTTTCCTTCATTTTGGTTAGATATTGTTAGTTTACGCTATATTTATGCTTTTGTAAGTGTTGATTCTCTTGTCGTTTGGTTCTAATTTTCAGTTTTACCTGGCAGATTCGGATTGGAGCCAATATAATAATAGTTTGAAAACTTTATCCTAATAATATGAACCATTTATTGATATTTTATTGGTCAAGATGATTCTACAGTTCATAATATTACACTATCATCTTTTTTCGGAGCTACATTGTTTGTGTTTTCTTGAATTGCTTACTTTCTATTCGAAATGAGTTCATCGAGTCTATTTCATCTAGTAAATTTATAAATTTATGATATTTGTATGAGGTAAATTCTATGTATTTTTATCTCTGTTGTATAGAATACAGATGTGATATATCTTTCTACCACCTCCATAGCCGATGGTTATAATTTCATGATCTGAGACTACCCCTAGTTGTAAAACGGTGCTTAGAGCTACAAGCGGCCCCAAGCTAACCTATGTTCTAGCATAACACTAAGATTTGTATAAAATATATATGAAAATAAATTATCCGGAACTTTTGTCCAATATATATGTGAAGTCTAAATCATAAACCATAATACTGATGATTCCGAGATTTCGACTCATTTGGGCTTTGTTTTGATAGCATAAGTGTCCTTAAATGCCTGATTTATGACCTCAACTGATGTTAAAGTGTTGATTTGCAGCTATAAAGGATAAGGAGCAAGGCAAGGACATGATGACCGGACAAAAAGGAACTAAAAATGTGAAGAAGTGACGAAAAGTGATCCCGGTGATCGCCTAGACCATTCGGCGCACCGTCGAGTGGCTCTTTAGCTCGCCTAAAGTTCCAGCATGCTCGCACTGGGGAAGAACCAAGTTGGCGACAGAAATGGGCAGTCCGCAAATTGCCGATCGGTTTCGTGACAACAAATTGGATCGCCCAAAGACACAGGATCTGAGATGCTGAAGGCCAATGCAAAATGGCGATGGAAGAGGACCATCGGCGGATCGCCGAACCACTCGGCGAGGTGCGATTTATCCCACCGAGTACACTTTCAGGCCAAAATGTAAACAACTATAAATTAGATTTTAAAAGGAATTTCGGGGGAGTTCTGCAAGTTGAGAAGAGTTCTGCGAGTCCCAAAGTTCCCAGACAGTTTTTAGAGTTGTTTCTTCTAGTTTTTTGAGGGATTGATTGAAGAATTTTGAGGATTTGCAAGTGGGTTTTTGAATTTAACCATTTGAGAACATTGTAAAAGCTTGGAGAGTCTTACCCAACTGATGGCCAATCTAATTGGTAATAGTTTTTAGCTTTTTATGATGTTTAGCTAAATTCCAAATTTCTTGGGGTGTGATCATGTGATTATGGGTTGAATTAGCTTATGGGTATTGCTATTTACTGATTTTAATACTTAATTGAAGTGGGTTTAATTGATAGATGTGTTAAAATCTATGAATTGTAGTTTCAAATGCAATTCTGGTATAGAGTTCTGGGCTTGCTTGAGAGAGAAGTTTTAGAACCAAAGCTTTCAATTAATGATTGTAGTTATTGGGTTGATTTGGATTTAGCTCAAAAGAGTAAATCCTAAATCCGATTCTACCCATCTAGCTCGAGAGAGTGGGTGAATTAAGGTGTGGGTTGTTCTTAATTGTGAAGCGTATTGATGTTCGAAAGAAATCACTTGAATCGGGGTAGTTGTTCTAGAAAAAACTATCTTACTTATAGCCTAGCTTACCCAGTGATATTTAGCTATTAGTTAGTAATTTCAATTACCCGTACAGTGAAATTTACCCATAATCGATCACATCCCGAGAATCCCTCTCTATCTCGTTATTTGCTCTGTTTTTACTTGAGTTGTAGTTGATACTTGAAACTCTAAACCCCATCTGACATTCGTTGTCACCTCTTTAGAATTACCTACATATTTTCGATAAATTTTATTCCTATAACCGAATTGATCACATTTATACTGCATAACTGAATTTAGACACGTACCGCTCCCTGTGGGTTCGACCCCAACTCCTCGTTGGGTTTATACTAATTAACAACCGTTTGCACCTAGAATCGGATGAGGTTACTTGAAACGTCAATCAAAATGGCGCCCCTTTCGGGGAGTGGTGTTGTTTGAAATTTTATTATTAAAGTTTGAATTGTGATCTTTTTGTGTTATAGTTGAATCGACTTACTTTGTTTTTGTTTGTGTTGCTTGTGTTGAACAGATGAAGAAATGAGCGTAAATGGAAGCAATGGTAGCCAAATTGGCCACCAAGACGATATAGGAAATTTGAATGATGTTAACAACCCTATCCAATTGGGTGGTGTCGGGACTATTCGTCTACCTCCTGCTGAAGGGAACGTTTTTTTTCACATCACTAGCACAATGCTTCTGCTCCTACAATTGAAAGGATTGTTTGGAGGGCTGTCTCATGAGGATCCCCATGAGCATCTTCGGAATTTCGTTGACGTTTGTGGACCGTTCTCATTCAAGAACATATCTCAAGAATTGGTACGTCTTCGATTCTTTCCATTCTCTTTGATGGGAGAAGCCACAAAGTGGTTGGCTGATCTTCCGAGAAACTCCATTACTACCTGGGATGAGTTGACTACGGCTTTCTACGTGAGGTATTTTCCTCTGTCAAGGATGATGACGTTAAGGGATAGCATTCAAGGATACAAACGCTTGGAAGGGGAACCAATCCACGAGACGTGGCTGAGGTTTCAGAAGTTATTACTTAAGTTCCCAACTCATGGACTGCCCCATGATGTCTTGTTTAAATACTTTTACAGGAGTCTTGACTCGGTGAACAAAGGAGTTGTTGGTCAACTTGTTCCCGGTGGTATAATGCAACAACCTTGGGATGTCGCATCTCAACTCCTAGATCGTATGACCAAAATCAATAGAGCATGGTACACTCGTGAGGATCAAGTGTCTGCTCTCACCTTTAGAATGACAAAAGAGCAGATCGAGAATGATCAAGAGAGAGACCAAAACATGGCAAAAATGATGACGCAGCTGGACTTATTGTCGAAAAATTTGATGGGTAGTGGGCTGAAAAGTGTAAATGTTGTGGGTGTTGGTGGAGCAAACCCCCGAGGAGGCACAATTTGAAGCGTTGTACAATGAGGAAGTGAACTTCCTTGCAAATCAAGGAGGAGGCTTTTGTCAAAATTGTCAAAGGCCGAGTGGAAAACCGGGTTGGAACAGAGATGATGGATGGAGAGATCGTGATAGAGAATGGCGTGATCGTAATGCTACTTGGAAAGAAAGAGAGGGTGACAAGGATAGGTACATCCCACTTCATGAGCGTCAAAAGCCCAAAGAACCAAGGGCTGACTCAGAGAATGTCCGAACAGAAGACATGCTCTCACGCATTCTCAACAAGGTCGAAGGTTTAGACAAAGTGTTGAAAGAGATGAAGTAGGACGTCTCAACTCTCAATCAGACGGTGACTTCTCATTCAGTCACTATCAAGCAGCTGGAAACACAGATGGGTCCAATTTCAACTCATCTAAACCCAAGGCCAAAAGGAGGGTTGCCTAGTGACACAATGGCAAACCCCAAAAATGGAGCTTAAATTGGTATTTCCTTCGTGCCACGATGTTAAATAAGGCGCTTATTGGGAGGCAACCCAAGTCTTTGATGTTTTAAAGTTTGTTTTTGAATAACAGGTGTCTATTTTGCAGGTTGAAAAGTGAAAAGTGTTAGAAAATGGGCGACTTGGCGAGCCAAAAGTCCAGTAGGAGACACACCGAACAGGTCAGTGAGCCCGATTTGGACCTCCGTTGGAACCACCCAGCTTGATGGGGAATTTCATAAAACTCGGCAATTTAAAAGCTCAGTAAGCGACTCACTGAACAGGTCGGCGAGCTTGAATTTGTCCGCCGTTTGAACCCCCCAAATTGTTGGGAGTTCTGTAAAAATTGGTGAGCCAAAATACCACTCGGCGCATTGCCGAATTGTTCGGTAGGCCCGACTTACTTAACCCACTGGCACACGAACTGAAAGATTTTAAAGGCCAAACAATTTAAAATTTCAAAATGCTTCATCTTCTCCCATTGTTAACTCCCGTACTCTCACACCCTATATTAGATTTTCTGTACTTTTTGCATTTTTACTCTCGTACCATTTGGAATCTTTACTCGGGAATGAAATTTGGATTTTACTTTGCCGCCTAGCTTTACAAATCTCATTTCGGCATAAAAGGTTGGTTTTTCCAAACCTCAAACTCTATATGTGGTTGAACTCTAATGCAAGTGGTAATTTGTTTTTGAATATTGTTGGGTAGTATGATTTAATCGTTGAAAAATTGTTTGATTACCCGTAATCAATTGAATTCATGCCTAATTGCTCGTATATGAATGATTTTCGTGTCTTTGCTTGTTGAAATCGTATTTAAAGTGTTGGGTTGTGCTAAATATGTGTTGGGTCTAGTGGGTGAAGTTTGAGTAACTCCGGATTGTGCCAAATTACGTATTTTTCCCAATGATGGAGCGGTTGACGTCATTCTTAACAACAAAATACGTCAAACGACCAATTTTGCCAAATCGGGGGAAGTCTGAGTACCCCGAGGGCATGGGTAGTATGGGTCTTACTTTAATTTCATAGTGTATGTGTTTAATTTTGTTTTCATGGGCTGTGGGTTGAGTTTTGATGAAAGGGGTCGAAAACTGGCACGAAGGGCCATTTAGCGAGTTGGGTCGAGCTCGCCGGTTGGTTCGGCGGTTCTCCTAAGTCCCTCTAGATCACCCTTAATTTCTCTAATTGTTGAGTTTGTATTCTGTAACTTTTGGCGATACGCATGTGCTCACCGAGTTCACTCGATGACTCACCGAAAGTCCTTCTTGATAGCCTTTCTGCGCCCCTAATCCCTTAAAATACACTGTAACATTCGGCTAGCTACTTTTAGTTCGCCAATTTTTGTCGTTGATCTGCCGAAAGGCCCTGTACGTCGACGATCAGCTTTGAATTTTGGAATTGTTTTTGCTGGAACCTTTGGCGAGCCCGACTTGGGTCGCCAAAGAGATTCGGCGACTCGCTGAACAGTTTGGCGAATCTTTTTGCAACTTCATTTCTAATATTTTTCGGGAACTTTTTTTAACATTTTTCTATGTTGTTTGTAGGAATGGCTAGACCCAAAGTGTCCGGTAGAGAGATGCCTCACCGGAAGCGGGCACAAGGAGTGGTAATTAATGAGGAACCAACTGCTTCCAGAGAAAAGGCCAAGAAGATACCTCCAAAGGGAGGCAAGGGTAAAGGCAAGGAGCCTGTATTTGTGTCTTCGGAGGAGGCAAGCTCAAATAGTGACAGGATCTACGAGACTCAACTCACCACATCAGACAGTGAGGGGGACTCACATGATTCTCAGGCTTAAATCTCTGAGCCTGAAGATGATCAGCTGCTACAGGCCCAGAGAGTGGTGCTACGCTGTAAATCTCTTCATGATCCATCTAGGATTCTAGAGCCTACCCCTTCACCTTCAGCTCCAGTGCCTCCTCCGGTATAAACGGTGGTTCCAGCTCCACCAGTTCAGGGTCCTCCTCCCCGATCACTAAACAGACTCAAGGCCGAGGGACTGAGGACCATTATTTAAGAGAAGAGATTGTCTACCGACGGCGTGGTGGATAGGTTTTCTGAAGTGTGGAACACTATCAAGTTCCATAAGTATGAAATTTTAACCAAATCCCGAGGCCCCTACATTCCCAATTGGGTCAAGGAGTTTTATTCGGCCTATGGAGAGCTGGTCCCTAAGGGGAAAAATAAGGCCAGCACTTTCAAGCCAGTTGATTCAGTGACAGTCCGAGGCAAGAAAGTGAAGTGCGACAGTTGAGACATCAATGTTGTTCTAGGGTGTACGTATGATTTCATGCACTGATACATCGATCTAATCCAGAAGAACATATTTGAGGACCTAAAGGGTTGGCTGGCACCCCTTATATCTAATGCCACCTCGAGGTGGATAGAGACAGGGGTACAGATAGAGAAGAAGGACTTGAACATGACTGCAAGTTACTGGTTCAGATTCATCAGCAGCACTATCATGCCATCCTAAAATGAATCCATCTTGCGACACCCGAAGGTAGCATTCTTAGGATCTATCATTTCTCGCTAGAAGTTAAATCTGAGACTCATTATTGAGCAAGAGATGGCCATGAGGACCAAGCAGAGGCAAACCTCACTTCCATTCCTAGTGTTGATCACCGAGCTGTGTAGACGGGCCCGTGTCCCTAGAGATGAGAAGATGGATGTGGAGGTGACACCTACCTCTTCTACTGACATCCGGTACATTGAGGTCGAGTACTAGAAGGAATAGGCTGATTGGAGGAGAGCAGCCATGGTGGACACTTTCCCGGAGGTTGATACTTCAGGTACCTCTAGCTCTGCTCCTTTCGACACTCCGAATAATTTTTCTTCTCCCCCGCCCCCTAGATCTACTGCTGGTACTTCTGCATCCCGACCTCTGATCACCCAGGTGATGCTATTCAAGATGGGGAATCTGGCCCAATATGCTGATACACGTGCCTCCCGGGTAGAGGCCGCGATTCCTGGGATGATCGCGAGAGCCATTGCTGCTGCATTAGCACCTCTCAGAGCTTCAATTGATGTCCTTACGGCGAGAGTAGAGGTATGTGAGAGAGGACATGGAGCAACTGATGAGGTGATGCCCTTAAAGGCCGACATTATTAGGTTGAGAAAGGATATGGACCAGCTGAAGTCCACCAATTTTACCTCACTATTTGGGACAATGGAGATCCCAGATGACCCGAGTGCAGATATTCCAGCCAGTTTGGATGTGCCTCCGCCTACTTCGACTTGAGCTAAGGTTAGAGCTGCTGAGTCTGAGGCTGAAACAGATGAGGAGCAGCTTGGTGATCGAGAGGAGGCTATTTATGAGGACTTGGTCGTCTTGGAGGGTGCATGTATGAGAGAACTAGAGAGGCCTCTCTGAGAGACACTTCGATGGTGGGCTCTAGTGGAGCTAAGGATGATGTGATACCAGGCACTGATGCCTAGACAGATGGAGCGACGGATATGCAGACTTTACCCCAGGCTTAGACTGGCAGCATGATTAGTTTTACCTCCCTCTCTATTATTTTATTGATTGTTCTATTTTTAGTTGCATTTGAGGATAACTACATTTTTGTTGGTGGGGTGAGGTATTTCCATACCTACCTCTTTTGTGGGCTGTTTTGTGAATATTATATTTTTGTGATGTGAATATTATAGCTTAATGGTTTATATATATATATATACATCTTGGTTGTGGTATTGCAGTTGTTCATAGCTTGTGGCCAATTGTTTTGATATGAAAATGGTTTCGAACCGAATTTTAAAAAAATTTCCACCTCTTTTTTGTGTGATTGTGGCTGTTCTTGTACAAATTTGAGTGTCGGTTGTGGTCAATACTGATGACTTGAATACTGCTTCTTATTGAACAAAATGAATGTGCGGCTATGATGAGGAAAACAAAGTTACATATGCAATATGTGAACTTTTAGCATCTCGTTGTGACTAGCCGGTTGTCGAATGAATCTCTTGTGATGAACATTGCACGCTTGCTAGAAAGTGTGGAGTCTTGTTTGATAATGGTATCAATGCCTTGTGTGGTGAGTCTGTTTGAACATTATGTGTGATGACACCTAGAATTTGACCCGTTGGTCCGACAGATTGAGTGATGCAAGCAATAGACATGATCTTAGGCAAAAAAAAATTAAAAGTGAGCCTATTTGACAACAACATACCTCTTTGTGGCCAACCTTGTGAGATGTCTGAACCTTGCTTGACACCTTTTGAGCCTAACCTTTTCTTGGAAGAAACTTGAAAAATTGTGACCTCTTTTTAACCCCTCACCCATAACTTTCATTCAGAATGGTTTGTTTGAATAGCCAACTTAGGCCAAAAGCCTAAGTTAGGGGTGCGGTGAAAAAGAAGGAGAATCAATAAGTGTGAAATAATCCCCCGAGTTGGATTGTTTAGAAAAATGATGGACCCCTCCATATAAAAAAGAGAAGAAAATAGAAAAAGAAACGAAAAAGAAGAAGGAAAAGAAAAAGATTGAAAAAGAGAAAAAGTTGTGAAATAAAGTTGTGAAAATAGCAAAAGAAATGGGGTATCCGTTGATTCATGTCTATATGAATAATGGGGTAGAATATGATCATGTTTGAATGAGAAAGAGAAGGATAAAATGATTTTCAAGCCATACTTCATGAAGGTAGAAGCCACTAAGCCTGAATTGCCATATCTTTGCACTCAGCCTCATTACAAGCCTTAAAAAGACCTTTTTGATCTTGAGTGAGCTGAAACGAATGTTGATTGGAAAATAAGGGCAAACCTATGGGTTGAGTCATGCATGTGTTCATCTTTGTGAGTGTGAGAGTTGTATGTGATTTCGGAACCTTAAATTGTTGAGAAATGTTGTGTGAATATGGAATCATCTTTGTTGTGAGGGCATTTGAATATATTTGTTGAGCTTGAACTTGCATTTGAAGCAAGCATTGTGAGCTTGAGTACTCTTGATGATGGTGAGTCACAATTTGAAACTTTGAGTGCACAATTGATCTTCATATGAGTAATTTGAACTTTGTTGTGTGCATTTATGTCGAGTCTTATGCATCACTGTTTGCAGACATCCTTGTTGAACTGATTGATATTAAGTTTTACTTGAGGACAAGGAAAAGTTTAAGTTGGGGGTGTTGATAGGTCCGAGATTTCGACTTATTTGGGCTTTGTTTTGATAGCATAAGTGTCCTCAATTGCCTGATTTATGCCCTAAACTGATTTTAAAGTGTTTATTTGCAGCTATAAAGGCTAAGGAGTAAGGCAAGGACGACCAGACAAAAAGAAACTAAAAAGCTGAAGAAGTGAAGAAAAGCTATCCTGGTGATCGCTTAGACCACTCGGCGCACCACCGAGTGGCTCTTTAGCTCGCCTAAATTCCAGCATGCTAGCCCTGGGGAAGAACCAAGTTGGCGATAGAAATGGGTAGTCGGCGGACAGCCGATCGGTTCCGTGACAACAAATTGGATCACCCAAATTTACAGGACCTGAGATTCTGAAGGCCAATGCAAATTGGCAATGAAAGAGGACAATCGACGGAACGCCGAATCACTCGGCGAGGCGCGACTTATTCCACCGAGTGGACTTTCAGGAAAAATGCAGACAACTAAAAATTGGATTTTAAAAGGAATTTTTGGGGAGTTCTGCAAGTTGAGAAGAGTTCTGCGAGTCTCAAAGTTCCTAGACAGTTTTTAGAGTTGTTTCTTCTAGTTTTTGAGAGATTGATTGAAGAATTTTGAGAATTTTCAAGTGGGTCTTTGAATTTAACCATTTGAGAACATTGTTAAAGCATTGAGACTCTTACCCAGCTGATGGCCAATCTAGTTGGTAATAGTTTTTACCTTTTTATGATGTTTAGCTAAAATCCCAATTTGTTGGGGTGTGATCATGTGACTATGGGTTGAATTAGCTTATGAGTATTGTTATTTATAGATTTTAATACTTAATTGAATTGGGTTTAATTGATAGCTGTGTTTAAATCTATTAATTGTAGTTGCAAATGCAATTCTAGTATAGATTTCTGGGCTTTCTTGAGAGAGAAGTTTTAGAACCAAAGCTTTCAATTAATGATTGTAGTAATTGGGTTAATTTGGATTTAGCTCGAAAGAGTAAATCCTAAATTTGATTCTACCCATCTAGCTAGAGAGAGTGGCTGAATTAAGGTGTGGGTTGTTCTTAATTGCGAAACTTGTTGATGTTCGAAAGAAATCACTTGAATCGGGGTAGTTGTTCGAGAGAAAACTATCTTATTTATAGCATAGCCTACCCATTGATATTTAGCTATTTATTAGTAATTTAAATTACCCATACAGTGAAATTAACCCATAATCGATCACATCCCGAGAATCCATCTCCAACTCGTTATTTCCTCTATTTTTACTTGAGTTGTAGTTTATACTTGAAACTCTAAACCACCATCTGACATTCGTTGTCACCTCTTTAGAATTACTTGCATGTTTTCGATAAATTTTATTCCTATAACCGAATTGATCACAATTATACTTCATAACTGAATTTAGACACGTACCGCTCCCTGTGGGTTCGACCCCAATTCCTCGTTGGGTTTATACTAATTAATGATTGTTTGCACCTAGAATCAGATGAGGTGTACGTGAAACGTTAATCAAATACTAAAAAGAGAGGTCATTGAACATAACAAAAAGCTAAGAACTAACATTTGACAGCCTTCCTGAAAAGCCTCTACTACGACGAGTTGTTGCGACATACTCCCAGAAAACTCTAATTGTTTGAAAACTTGAAGACAAAAAAAAAAACAAAAACCTAAGGGTTGTCCTCGAATGGTGAGGACTCACCAACACTGTTGTTGGGCTGATTAGAAATCATACTAACTACAAGCTTGATTATAACGGTCTGAATCTATATTATAAAATAATATAGCGAAGAAATCTATGTGATCAGTACTTTGAATGTATTGAGTATGTGATACATGCATTATACAATTATGCTACACATGCCCAATATGAAATGTTGAACTAAATACAAACGACATATATAATCTGAAAGGCAATGACCAAGTAGTAAAACATGCAACTGATAAGTACTGAACTGATATAACTAAGTAAAAAGTCAGTGCAATAGCTAAAACTGAACCGTGAGAGATACTAGTAACCGACATATAACCATGTGATCAAAACATGGAATTCGATGTATAATCCCCATAAAAAAGGGCCCAATATACCTTGCTAAGGTATAAAGGTTGATCTTATTTGACGTGGTACCACTAAATTTAGAGCATGAACCAACAAGGACGACCTAGTCCTATAATAGCACGTAGTTCTGGAACTTGGGTAGATTTTCCCTAGTTTGACTTGATGTTAAATACTAGTCCCAGCTGAACATAACATATTAGCTCCTAAGAATGTTTTCGTAAATATGGATGCCATACCTAACTTCCATACTACTAGTGATATTTTTTTTTATAAGAAAACTTAGTCAAGATCATTGATGGAATTTCGGGTACCATACTAATCGGGAACTTACTTTGGCAAATATGTTCAGAAGCACATGGATGTTATTCATGTCATATACCTTAGTTTTATGAGCCGATGCTCCTGGTCAATGAGATGATTACACATATATAAGTTATGTATTTCTTAATCGTGAGACTTGTAGGTCTATGGGAGACCTGATATGGCTAGAGTAAAATGCATGAAAGAACTATTAATGAACTGAGATTTAAAAAGGAATCTATAATAGTGGACCTAAATCCTAAATAATGACTCATGAACATATTAATAGTCTAATAATATATATTATCTTAAAATACCATTTAGAGTATACTTTATTGGAAATAACTATAATGGTCTGAAAAACTGACAATACTGAAGCTGACTCTCATGTATGAAATTGAGTGATAGAAACATTATCTAACAGCATTCTAAAATATGTGGAATCTGATAAACAAAGTAAAATGAAAATCATGATAATTATTATATTGTGAAGGAAACATGCAATTTAAAAGAACATAATCTAGAGACATGAAATATCTATATTTTGAAGGTTCATGAAAATATACTTAAGTAAAGATACTGAATCACATGGAAAACATGTATTTATAGTCTATTTATGAGAAGAGACTGAAATAAAAAGACATTCATGCTTTTCGTAAAATCCTAGATTTACATAGAAATGAAATACTCCCTCTGTCCCTAATTACTTGTCCACTTTTCCTTTTATAGTTGTCCCTAATTAATCGTCCATTTTGACAGATCAAGAAAGGACAAATTCTTTTTACCTATTATACCCTCAATTAATTACTTTGAAAAAGGTAGAACTTTTTGAAAATCTTAAATTTTTAATTCATCCACTTCATAATAAATAGGGGTCAAATGATAAACTCACTATGTCAATAGTTGTTTTCTTAATAGGTATGACAATTCAAAAGTGGACAAGTAATTAGGGACAAAGGGAGTACCGGAGAACTGAGTTCACTTTGGGAATTAATGGGTGAAAAGATATTGTCACGCCCTGAACCTACACCATGGACATGGCTGGCACTCGAGGACCATTTCTGGTCCCCAAATGAACCCTTGGCTTTAATGACAACTTAGAGGAAGACTTAACTAACAAAATAAAGAGCTTTAAATGCAGAGTTTAACTCATTACTCTCAAATAAATTTAATTCAATAGTCTGAATGTACTTAATATTATAAATATAATAGTTTGCAAATCATCTAAAAATAAAAGGGAAATACTGAAAGACTCTTCAACTCTAACTATCTATAAAGCCTCTATTGTTTAAGATACATGTCTGGACAAGATCAACAATTCCTCAAAGAAACTAAACGAAAAGTAAATGTGAAGTTCTCCGGAATGTAAGAAGGCTCACCAAAATAGTCTGGAGTGTAGAGTAATCTCAACAGAGCGCATATTGATGATCCTGAATACCTATGTGTGCATCACAAAAAGATGCAGGTCAAATGACGTCCATACATTGAATGTAGGAGTATGTAAGATGGCCGAAGCAAAAAGCCTGAAAGAAAGGATTGCAATAGATAAAATATACTCAAGTTGAATGTAAAGAGATAAAGGAGTTTAATCATTTAAAGCTTTACAAAAACATACTCATCTCTGAACTCAATATAATAAGTGATATATGAAAATACACTCTAACTCTATTGGGGAGATTCTCTAACTGACAACCATCACTTTTAGCTACGTGATGATACTACATCTCGCCCACACTACCAGAATTGTCCTATACCGTGTTGGGGGTATATAACCTCTCAACTAAGTGGATCTACAATACAATAAGGATTCATCTAAAAATTATTATCCTTTACCCATGTTGGTAAGACATAGTTTATGAGGATTTTGAGTTGTCTAAATTAATTCCCATATTGGTGCTCAATACTACTCCCAATAATTATATACTCATGCTTAAATCTATAAGAGATACTTTTTCTCTGTTTTGAGGTAATTACTCAAAATACCCTCTTCAAAGAGATAATGCTCTAAAGAAACTCTGAACCCATAAACTCATCTGCATATCAAAGTTTCTCTTTTTCAATGTAACAAAAATGATACATTTGAGACTACTTAGTTCCCTTATACTCTTTCTCAAAACTCCTCTTCGCTTTCTCATAACTCAGTTTAAAACATTTACGTTTGTTTAAAATATTCTCAATAAGAGCTACTCAGGGAAATGCTTCATGTTGAAGAATAGACATGAACAATCAACTCAATAAATCTCAATGCACAGCATTCAACAATTCAATAATTATGAATACTGATTCAATAATCGGGAACTCAAGAACTCAAAACTCAACATTAACTCATCTCATGAATAATCAAATCTAAGGATATAACCCTAGATTACTATTTTAGTGATTTGAAAGTAGTTGTACGGCGTAAGGACGAACTAGTCCAACACTGTGATCACCTTACATACCTGGAAGAACAAAGTTCTTTGCTTAGTCGATGAAGCTCGAAGAATGCTCGAAACCTTGGCTTTTTCTCCTCTTGGAACCTTGCTCTAAAGACTTGAAGTGTTAGTGAATGTAAAAGAACTGATTAGCACTATCTAAGCCCTTAACTAGGTGTAAAAACATCGTGGTTTAGGCTTAGAATAGGGTTAAAATGACATAGCTTACTTATTAACCATATAGGAAATGACAAAAATAGCCCTGACTTAGAAAGCTGATGGGTGACTTATATGGAAGGCTAGACGGTCCGTACACGGACTCAATGGCCGTATAGAGAACTGTGTAGAGGACCTTAAGTCTTGCAGCCTTTCACGGTTGGATTGCCTTCCTTCTATAGCCCGTACACTTGTAAGCAGACCGTCTAGGGATCCGTACAAGTGAGTCCAAATTCAGGTTGCCTTAAATGGCTAGCCACTATCCCTAAACGGCTAGTGGTGCCCTAAACAGACCATTTAGGGTCTCGTGAAGGGTACCTTGCCTCTTTTAGGCTTGTGGACTTGCCAATTAACTCACTTTTACCTTTTCAAAGCCCGATGTGCAACAATAGTTCCCCTTTGGGAACACTCGTCCTCGAATGGAACTCAAGCTACCATGAAAAGAGTAGGAGAGAAACTATCATCCCGACATGAGAATAAACAAACAACATACACTCAACATATCCAAATGAAAGAGTACCTTACAAAGAGTTAGTACCTTGGACTGAAGCTGAGTAGGAGGAAAGGAGATGAGGGTATCATTTTTCATATCCTCCTCGACTTCCCAAGTTTCCTCCTCAAGAAATTAGTTCCTCCACAAGACTTTGACTGATGTAACCTCTTTGCTTCTCAACTTGCAAAATTGGAATCTCCTTATTGGAAAGACTGTAATGTACTCCAATACTCTTAGTTGGCACTATAAGTGCAGGATCACCCAAACACTTCTTCAGCATAGAAATATGAAACATTGGATGAACTGTTGCTAACTCTGGTTATAGCTCCAACTCAATAGCTACATCACCAACCCTCTTGCATATTCGATAAGGACCAATGTATCGGGTACTGAGCTTCCCTTTCTTACCAAACATCATAACATCCTTCATGGGTGAAACTTTCAGATATACCCAATCCTCAATCTCAAGCACCAAATATCTTCTTCTAACATCAGTATAGGATTTCTGATGACTCTTCGTTGTTTTCAACCTCTCTTAAATTTTTTCACCTTCTCCATGGATTGATGAAAAAAATCTAGTCCTACCAACTGAGCGTCACCAACCTAAAACCAACTAATAGGAGATCTACATGTTTGCCTATATAAAGCCTCATACGGAGCTATTTGAATAGTTGAGTGGTAACTTTTGTTGTATACAAACTCAATAAGAGGCAAGTGGTAATCTCAATTACCTTTGAAATAAAAAACACACGCTCTCATCATTTCCTCTAAGGTTTGAATTGTGTGTTCTATTTGACCATCAGTCTAAGGATGAAAAGTAGTACTAAGGTTCACCTTCAAACCTAAACCTTTCTGAAACAACTTCCAAAACTGTGCGGTAAATTGAGCACCTCTATCTGAAATCATGGACAAGGGAACTCCATGCAGTCAAAATATCTCACAAATGTATAGATTTGCATACTCCTCTACTGTATTTGTAGTCTTTATTGGAAAAAGGGCTGATTTGGTAATCCGATCCACAATCACCCAAATGGAATCATGTTGTATGCGAGATCGCGGTAAGCCAGTAATGAAGTCAATATTAATCATCTCCCACTTCCATTCTTGAATTTGTATATTTTGACCTACACCACATGACCTTTGATGCTCAGCCTTGAATTGCTAGCAATTTGGGCACTTCGCAACAAACTCTGCAATGCACCTCTTCATGCCAATCCTCCAATAGACCTCTATCAAGTCATGGTACATCTTTCTGGAAACTGGATGAATCAAATATCGGGAACTATGGGCTTCTTCCATGATTCTCTCTTGGAGTTCATCAAAATTTTAAAAACACAACTTACCTTGATGTCACGAGCCAGGGGTACACCCTAGATGTAAGATGGCGTATAGAACCCCGAAGGACCCCATACAAGACACTTATCTCTAATAACATAAGAAATAGAACAATAAGAGTAAAATAGTAGAACAAGTCCAAAAAAATTTATAAAATGAAAATCGAAAGTCTAAACTCATGTCTCAATATAGCCATCTAATAAAACAGAATGAAATTGGGCCTAGCCCATACATCACGTCAAAAGAGAAATACAAGAAAGAAACTAAAATACTAACTCCATCCTCGAAGCATGAGGACTCACCAATGCTTGGGAAAATCATGAACTCAACTACTAGCCACGAGACTCGGAAACCTGTCTGTCGGACCCTACATTTTGGAAAAATGTAGGCAAGAATATGCGTTAGTACAAAAGAATGTACCAAATATGATAGCTATGCATAAAACATTTAAAATCCTGCTAAAAGGGACATTTCATTTCATGACATGCATTTGATCAGGCTAAAACATCATATGAACAAGTCATAAATCATGGTCAATGCAAGCTAACTTCTTCTTTAAAACCTTTGAATTCATATGTGATACCCCTTGAGTAACCTTAGTTCATTATTACTTGTGGGGAGTTAGCCTTAACCTACATTGAGACCATGTGAGCTATAACATGGAATCCGGTGTCTACCCCACACCGAAAAGAGGTGTCCTACTTGTCGAAGGTAGAACCTTGAACTTCTAGCTTAAGTGGATCCACTAGCTAATCAACCTATGTGGGCACATTATTATGGGATAAGGAGATTGCTACTAGAAACCCGTCCTCTTCTACAGGAGAGCTTCCATATCATGAGATTACTTTGGAAACCCGACCTCTACTATGGGAGAGCTTCCATCTCACTATCAATATCCACTAGGTGCTAAGCATAAATTCCCACGGAATAGTCATTTCTTACTTGACTTCATTACTTCTTGAAAGGGTGCCCTTGGCCTATCGATTCAAGCTAGTTTCATTAAGATAGCTTCTAGTCTTTGATTCAATTAGGTGAGAAAGCCTTTCAATCTAACAATCCTTTCTATATGAGAAAACCTTTCACATCATGCTGGTAGGTGTTTTAGTGAGAATATCCTTCCACAACACAACATCATCATTGGTACTTTACTCTCAAAGCACCCTTAAAACATTTGCATAGATTTCATAAAACAATGCATAAGTCCATGATTTACCTCCTCGAGGTCAAAACCACTTTCAATCATAAACTCTTAGAAAACATGGGTTCGATATGGATTTCATCATAAATACATGTAAAGCTTGCAATACATGCTCAATTTCATAAAACTCTTCCTTGAAGATCAAAATCCCACATTATATGATTCATAACATGAAAACATCGTGGATTACATGGGTTCATGGGGAAAGCATCATAAAATCATCATGTATCATCACTTCATGCATAATAGATCATAATTCAATCATTTAAATAAATAATTAAGAGAACCCATGATAATTGATGAAAACCCTAACTTAATTGGGGAGTTCTACCTTTTGAAATAGAGAGATTTAGGAACTCCATGAATGAAAGGAATCCATGGATGAAAACTACGATACGTTGAGTCCAAAAGCTAGCCTTCAATGGAGGAATTGGAACCTTATCTTGAAACCCTAGGTTGAATCTTCTTCTTCTTCTTCAAGTTTTTAGAGAGATAATATTTGGGAGAGGAATTGGTTTTCTTTTGGGAATTTTAAAGAATAGATTAAATGGGGTTAAAAGGCTTATATAGGGGTCCTAAACATAGGCAAAACGACGTAGTATAGGAACTAATTAATTAGGAAAAGACCCAACTGCCCTTGAACTAACTGTCAGCTGTCCACCGACTCACCAACCATGGACCCAGTAAACGGACCATCATCTGACTTACAGTCCATCCTGGTGGACCGTGGATTGGTGTCAGAAACTTGGTTTTTGGGCCTCGAACCACGGATCCTGACCACGGACCGTGGTCTGACCTACGGTCTGTAGGTATGGCCGTGGTCTTGGACCTCAAACCATTAGACAGGGTGGCCAACCCACAGACCCACCTACCATCCGTGGTTCAACCCACGGGCCGTGGTTGGACTCCGTGGCTGGCACCTGCAACTTCCCAAAATCTGGTTCATTTCCCTCTTTTGGATACACGGTGTTACAATATCTCCCCCTTGGGATAATTCATCCTCGAATGAGATGCAAACTAGTTCTAAGAGGGTGGGAGAGGAACTAACAATCCAACCTACGATGCAATGCATACAACCAAGGAGGAACTATCGAGTCCAAGCTATGACGTTCTCAAAACATCATAAGAGGGGTGAACTAACTCTATCAGCACATATGCATGCAATGCACATAAATAAGGAGGAAACATCAACTCCAAGCTCAACATACTCAAATGCATTAAAAGGAAGTAGGAACTACATCTATCAACCCAAAATGCATGAATTATCAAAACATCTCAAAATTTGTTATGTTCAAGAAAGAACTACCATTTCCAAGATAAAAGCATGCTCAACACAATCTCATGGAGCCTCTATGCAATTTACTCTCAAAAAGCATAGCTAATGCATGTTCATCAATTCATCTCATGAAGGACAATTCAAGAGGAACTTTTTACCTCAAGCTAGAATAGTAGTAGAAGGAAAGAGATGAGGATATCGGGACTATACATCGGCCTCGGCCTCTCAAGTAGCACTCTCACCTAATTTATTCCTCCACAAAACCTTCACGAAAGTTGTAACACCTCATATTTGAGAAAATAGAAAAATGCAACTTTCCAGGACCTGGTGCAAGAACCACGAAAGCCACCGACGGTCTGACACACAATCTGTAGGTGGGGTCCGTCGTTGGGAACCAACTTTTTATGGTCTCTGACCCCACCCAGGATTGACCAGGATGGTCCGTGTTTGGACCTACGGACCGTAGGTCTGACCATAGGTAAGGAGGGTCAGCAACCAGTTAGAGGGAAATGGTTGTTGGGTCAACTTCAAATGGTCATAACTTTTAGCAAATTAAAGATAATTGAATCCTCTTTCCAACGCCACCGAGTTTGCTAAAATCCCATCTCGGAGTAAAAGGTTATGCTAATTTTAGTGAACCCCTGTCGGGCAGACTTGACCGACGAACCCTACCTACGGTTGGTAGGTCAAATGACGTTCCGTAGGTCCCTTTGTGGATGTCCTTCGTCAGCTTTTAAGTTAGGGTCATTTAGGTCTTTTTCCTATGTGTTGGGGCCCTAAAACTACGTCGTTTTACTCAGTGTAAGCCTAATAACTTAGTCAAACTTACCCAGAACCCTCATTCTCCAAAATTCACCAGAACTTGGAGCAGAAAAAAGGAGAAAGAGTCAACCAACCCCTCAAGAACACGCAGCAAGTTTTCTTCAGTTTCACCCCCAAAATCGAAGGATTTCTTCGTAGTTTTCATCTCCAGGTATGTGGGATTTCATTAGTGGGTTCCTTTCATCCATTAGGTCCCAAGAATTCAGTCAGATTCTTTATTTGCTTTATCTTACTTAGACCTAGGGTTTCTAAAACATTAGATATTGGTTGTGATTTAGCTATTATAGTATTCTTAATAAGTTTATCATGTTTTCGTGAAATCATTGCTTAGTTCCTTGCATGAAACTCAGAACCCTAGTTGTGTATATTCTCTTAGTTAATGAATTACACTTGCTAGGTCAGTTAAACAAATATACATCCTCCAGTTTCTAATGTTTCATTGTCAGTACCTAAATGTTGCATTCTCAGATTTGCATGTCAGAATATTGAGCTATCCAGTATTAAAGTTATGTTGTGTCATACACATTTCCAGTTGGGAGTAAACTTAGCACTGAGTTGGACTAGCATTCACCGTACCCTCATAGTCCTAGAACTACGTGCCCCGTAGAAGTATAAGTCCCCTCTGTTGGGCAAAAGATTTAGTGATCACGCCAGTCATGCCTTTATACCCCTGGCAAGGTATATTGGGTCCTCTCGATGGGGCGTATACATCGGACTCCTTGTTTAGCTCACGTGGTTTTATGTCGGTTAACAGTAGCTCCCACAGTCAGACTCTAGTGCATTTGACTAGGTTTTCAGTTATACTTCAGTATTTAGTCTGAGCATGATAAATTCATGATTTGTACTTGGTCATTGCATTTAGCTCAGTTTTAAGGTATATTTCAGTATCTATGTTTCTTTTCGAATTATGTCATTGCTCAGTTATGTTGTTCAGCTTTTATACTTTGTTTAGCTATTATCTATATCATGCATGCTCAGTACATTCCAAGTACTGACGCATACTCTGCGCTACATCCTTTCATGATGTAGGTTTAGGTGTTCAGCATCCAAATCACTCATAGATCGATTCCCGATACGTATTCAGTAGCTTCAGTGGGGAGTCCTCATACTTCAAGGACAATATACATGTCTTTCATATTCAGTCTTTTATATCAGTTTTCAATTTCTCTAGAGTTAGCTGGGGGCATGTCCCAGTAATTCTAGTCAGTAGAGGCTTTTCTGACATAGTATTAGATTCAGCTTTAGATTTGAGTGAATGTTCAGTATCATTGAACTCTTAGTAGTTTTATGTATATTCAAATCAACATTGGGTATTCCCCATCTTTCAATTATCTCTTGTTTTAGCTTCCACATAGTATCTCTTATTCAGTTATTATTAGTATGCTTGATATATTCCAGACATAGGGTTAGCTTGGGGTCACTTTTGATCCTAGGTCCCGTGTTACGTCAATGGGGTAGCCTCGGGGCGTGATAGAAGTTATTTCCTTGTTTCTCAATCCCTTAACTTGTCGTTCCAAAATCTCAACCGGAACTTCCTCAAAAGCGTTTATTATTACGAAGGCACGATACTACAATGCATGTGTTTAATGGTGCAAGTAAATGGTAGTTACACAAAATGAAAAACAAAAAGAAAGAGAAGAAGAAAAGAAATGAGGTGGGTGCTGGGATGTGCTAAAGAAAAAAAGGTTGGAACCACTCAAATAAGAGTTGTGTGCTAATAAGAACTTCGGGTAACCAAGGTAATCTAGTCACTCATAGACCAAAATGTTCCACTCCCTAACCCGAGCCAATGTTACAAGCCAATAAATGTCCTCCAGTGATCCTATTTCAGTTGTTTGATAGTTGGAGTATTGAAAACAAGGGCAAACCTATGGTCTCTATACTTGGAGTGGTAGAAGTTCTTTTAGAGTGTGAGAGTAGTTGTAGTCCCAAATATGATGTGTGAGGGACTTCTTGGTTGTGAGGGAACTATGCTTGCATTTTCTAGTTTGTCTATGTTCTCTTATAGGTTGTACTAGTATAAGCATGATCGACTATGTGTAATGGGATGTATTCCATTGATCCTTGCATGTTAAATATATTATTTTGGATGGAAGTGTTGTGGAAATAGTTGTTGCATATATTTGATATTATTCCTATTTATTTGAGCATTGGATGTTGTTCTTATTCATCGCTTGAGGACAAGCAATGGTTCTAAGTTGAGGGTGTTGATGTGCCATGAATTCATAACATGTTTGACACCCAAAACAAAGGATTAGTGTAAGAAGTTGTGCTTTTTATGTGGATATGATTTTATTTTGCTAATGTGTAGGTAAAAACAGTTAAAATAAATTGAGGGAAAGAAAGAAGTAAAAGTGAAGTAACAAGTGAAAGAGACTACACGGAGGGTTGCCTGAGTCGTGAGGTGTTGCACAAGCCGTGAAGATGCTCGTGGGAGTGATCTGGAAAGAATGAAATCAAAGTGTAACAACATGAGGTCCTACACGGACCGTGGTGCACTATATGATCCATACAGTGGCTCGTGAAGAAGGTGCAGTGAAGACAAACAACTTTTTGTCTAAGTGTGGGTTCACGAAGGGGTTCAATGGGACATGAATTTCTTCACGGGCCGTTAACCCTGCTCGTGAAAAGTGTCGACAGCCTGTTTCCTACTTCATGTGGGACTCTTTTCTAAGACAATTTTAAAATCCTTAGGGATTATTTTTGGATAATTATTGAATCTCTGGAATATTCTAAGCATGGAGAAACAATACTTTCCGTTTTGAACACATTTTTGGTCAAACATTTTGGGATCGACTTTGTGATCTTTATGTGCTTAAAATCAAGAAGCTTTTGGTTTTGCTATTATTGTAAGTCTATTTCGTTATGCTTTCAATAATCTCTAATGTTTGTTTCATTAAGAACATGAGTGACTAAGCACCACAACTAGGGTTGTGGGAACCATGTCTAAAACACAACGACAGATTCAAATATTAATGTCTCTTGATTGTTAATTGCATATGTTGTTTCTATATTCATAATTAATGTCTTCTAATGAGTGCACGCATTAGAACCTGCATGTATTCATCACTTGTTCGAGAGAAAAGTGATGATTAGGAAAATTTTAAAAAAAATTCTATTAACTTGTTTTGAAGATTTGAGATCGAGAGAGGATAATCTTTTTAACAGGTATGCAAGGGTAAGATTCAAAACACTCTAAGACAGAGAGGAGAAGAGTAAAAATCATCTAATAGGGATGAAAAGTGTTCAGATGTATTTAACTTGCTATGAACATATAAGGGTAACAATAAATCTGTATTTGTATAAGAATTTGAGTTGTGAGTTAAAGGTCATGGAAAAACCAATCATAATCACTCTAAATCAATTATTACATCTTTAATCAATTGTTTGCTACTCTTGACATTGGAGTTTGACAAAAAATAGTTACTTAACTCCCAAACTCCCCAATCATTACTTTTCAGAATTAATTTCTTCCCGAAATATTAACAACTGAATATAAGCGTCAATAAGTTTATTTCTGCTGTAAATTCTTTGTGGGATCAACCTCAACTCTAGTTGAGTTCTGTAATTGACTCCGACCGTTTATACTTTTTAATTGAGGTATAAGTTTGGACGTATCAAATTTTGAGAGCTGAGTACAAAATGACGAAGGCTGACTGATAAGCCGTAGTCACTACTAAGAGTCGTACATGAGAAGTCGTACAAAATTTCATAAAGGATGATCTCCAGTCCATGAACGATGGATGAATTGGACGGGTAATTCTTAGACCTACGATACGTAGGTCATGCTCATAGAAAACACTCACTAAATGTTGGACAAACTGTTGAGTGACGTGAGGTACCTACGAGTCAACATCTCTACGACGAGCTGTAGGTTACCAATAGTTAGTGACACTGCCAAGACAAATTTCCTTTTCCTTTTCCTAATTGATTAAGAATTTGGTTTCTATAAATATTAGTTTTTTTTTGTTTTTGGGTTGTTAGTCTTTTTGAGATACTTACTTTTCTTTGCAAATTATTTTGCAAACACTTGTGGAATTGAATTCTTGAAGTGTGGTTTATGCAATTTTCGTTTGTTCTTCGATTCACGATTCTGGATTTTATCTATTCTAATTGTAAGTTCTTGTTTTATATTACTAACCCTATTATGAATTGTCATCCCACAAGCATGAGTAACTAAATCCACAACTAGGGTTGTGGGAACCATGATTAATTAACAATGTAAACCTAATAACTAAGTAATTCTGAAATAATGTTTATGCATGTATTGTTAATCTCTTCATTGTAAATTCTTTTTAACGGCGTGCAACGTTAGAATCTGCCCCATTCCTACTTGCCCGACAAGGAAGTAATGAATGAGAAAGATATTAAACAACACAGATTTAGCATGACAATCCAGTGTCTAATAGCCTAACCAAAATAAGTGAGGGCTAATATGGGGTCAAGAGTAAGGGTTAGGAAAGCATACACCTATAGACCGACCAAGTTTTATTGTGAAATTCCCTACTTGGACGACCAATCACTTAGCAGATACCTAACTTACCAACTTTGTATGCTAAACACTAGGAAAAAGTTACTATTATTAGGATTATTTTGATAAGAATGTGGGGGAACACATGTGCCCTAGTCTCATCTCATATTGATATTAAAAACTATAAAGCATGCTTACTTGTTACTACAAATCAATCAATCATTACTTTCTTTACAAATCCCACCTTTTTAGGAAAGTAATCTGACTATATGTACAATTAACTATAAATTAACCTAAGTCTAGACCATATTCCTCGTGGGATAGATCCTAACCTTAGTTATGTTCTTTATTTTACAACGACCTCTTATACTTCTTTAAGGAGGTGTAATTTGGGTGTATCAGAACACACCACCCAAACTAACTCCTGAAGCATCACAATTCACATTAAAACCCACACCTCCCTGGGTAGAGTCAGAACTGAAGCCAAAGTCAACAAATTATCGAGTATTTGAAAGTTTTCCTCACAGTCATCGGACAATTGGAAACCCACACTCTTATGAGTCAATCTAGTCAATGGGGTTGTAATAGAAGAAAAACCCTGCACAAACCTCCTAAATTAGCCATCCAACCCCACAAAACTTCAAATCTCGGTAGGAGAAGTAGGTCTCGTCCAACCTCTAATCGCCTCAATCTTTATCGGATCCACTCAAATACGCTCTGTAGACACCACGTGTCCCAAGAATAACCCAAAATCAAGGAAAAAAGTCACACTTAGAGAATTTCACATAAAACTTCTCATCTCTCAACCTCTGAAGCACTGTCCTCAAATGATACAACATGATCAGCCTCTGTCTTGTAATACACAAAGATGTCATCAATGAACACAATCATGAAGGAATCCAGATAAAGATGAAACACCCCAATCATCAACTCCATGAATGTTGCTGGGACATTAGTCAACCTAAAAGAAATCACCAAAAACTCCTCAAAAGGACTATTGGAAATCGTTCAGAACCCTGAACACACAAATAAGATATGCTACTCTACTAAATTCGATGTTCTGGACCAAATGGAACCATCGAAAGATGGACTGAAGGTCTTTTTGATATGGCACCCATTAAGGCCTTAATAAACAAATTGTCACCCTAAAAGACAAAAAAGGCCCCTGGAACCTCTAAAAATTAACCAAGACCCTACCTAGGCCTAAAATTACCTCTTGAATAAAACACAATTGGCATAAATCTCATATGAGTGTCCAAACTCTAGATGTTGACTAAAGATAAAGCTTGGTTAAATTAAAGTAAACTTCCAACTCAAGGACTCAAATTTACATAAGGACTCAAAAATTAAAAACGATAACACTCCGTGTCAAAATTTCATATTCCGGAGCTGATGGAACTGCTAGAATTCCATTCCGAGACTTGAAGCTTTGGATGTTGACTAAAGTCACTTATATCAACTTAAGAGTCTCCAAAAATATAAAAATTCCAAAAATCTCAACTTTCAATCTCGCCAAAAAACTAACCTCACAAACTAACCAAATAAGACTAGGGGCAACTTATGGGAGGGGTAAAATGGTAATTTTCTAAAAATTGTAAGAATGACCTTTAGGGTCATCAAAAAATTAGTGTTATAACTCAGTGAGCTATCAACTCATTCCTTTATATTTTTTGTTGTAGAGAACACATGTGGTGTTTGCGAGGATTTTATTAACTAGTGCTTACGAGTTGATAATTCTTTATGACCCTCAGTTGTCCTTGTGGGCAACACGCTTATTATATTGTTACAGACCTTCCTTGGAACTCTTAGAGTCACTCCATAGTCATTTCTATTTGTAGAGTTATGGGTATTCTTTCATATTATAGACTTGTATATAGTAATAGTTTTCTTTTATTTTTTGGAGATGAATCTAGTATTCTATGCTTTGAATAGTCTATTAGTAAATAGTGTATATTGTTAATGAGAATGGTTGTTTGCATTATTGATTTATGATAGAGGTAATTTTTCGATAGGCCCAAGAACAAGAAAACCTTATCTGATTTTTTTATAAATTTTTACTAAGGCTTTCTTTGAGTATATTTTTATTTTATTTTGGGTTAGTCTAGAGAAGGAAGTGGACTAAATATGAAACTTATGTTTGCAAAATACATCTAAAATTAATTAGTGCATGTTAAGAACTGTGTAAAGCTTATAGAAACGGGTTGGACTCAAAAACAAACCAAAGTGAAGGTGATGGTTCAATATTGATCAGTGTCTGTTATTCTCTTTTTTTTCCATCTAGAGTCCTGAATTATGTGTGTTTTTCTTTTTAGTATCAATGGTAGTAAGATATTATTGTATCAAATTGTTTTTGAGTTTATTTAAATTTTCTTCTATTTAATGGTCTACCGCTCGTTTGATTTCTTAATTTTTTGACTAGTCTTGATCTTCAACCAATTTAATAATAGAATGAGTAGAAGTAACCATACTAGCTCTGAAAATCACATTCGGCTATTAATCATGTCATTTGAGAGTGATATTCTTAAAATGAGTGGTATAATTTTTAGGGTTGACATTATGAATTATTGAGATATTGAAAAAAAAGTGAATTAGAACGTGCAAGATTTAAAACGGTTTTCTAAGAAAATAACTTATGCCCAATCGATATGATGTGCATTGTTGTTGTTGATGATGTTGTTGCCGCCATGAGACGTGAAATTGATATTTTTAACATGAATCTAGAACATGAATTGTGGGGATTTGAACATTGAAGTGGACTCGGATTATAAATTAAATGGTAGATTTAGACTCTGGTGCTTATTGACAATGTTTGTTAAAAGAATATGGAGTGTATATTTGACAACGCAATGAACAATAACTTTGACATGAAAAAATTGGGATAATGCATAAGTACATCCCCTCCCCTCCCCCAAACTATGACACTCCGTGACACACCTTACCTTAACTTGGGTCATATTATCTCTCG
>JAJONR010003194.1:0-83402 GCA_029582245.1 Solanum etuberosum | reverse complement strand
AATAAATTTTCGTTCAGATATTTGAACTAAGTTTTTTATTTTAATTGTACGTTTCGATTAGTTTTTAATAAAATACTTTATTTGTCTTTTAGTTAGCTAAATTAATAACATAAAATATATCATTTTCTTTAGTTGAACGTATTTATTTGAAAACTTTTCTATAATCAAAATTTCAAGGCAAATATTTATAACTCCTCCCTCTCATAAACCGTCACTTTAGCTTAAAAAATTTATTTCAAAATAAATGTTATTTTGAAAACGTAAAACTTGATAATTATTTTTAATTATATTTTTGTATTTCATATTTGATTTGAGGTATTAGTTAATTTTGAGATAATTTCATTTAATCATTGGTACTAAAATGATGAATTTAATATCTTATATTAAAGAATAATCCAATAAGATATTTTTAACAAATGTTCAATCTAGAAATATAGCCGATAAATTATATATTATTTTTCTTAATGAGCGTGGAAAAAATTAAAACGACGATTAAAATTAGAGACAAATACATTTTACTCAATTTTTCTTTATATTTCAAAAAATGAAATAAAATTAAATTTTGTCAATGTGCATGTATAAAATCTATATGTTTAAAAGGATGGGCAAACTAGAGCAAGAGTTAGAGAAAGTTTTTGAAATTATATTATGCCTAAGATTTTATATCTCAAAAAAAATAATCTCATTGTGATCTATGCTACAATAATAATAAAGTAAAAATACACATTAATTATAATTTTTAAATGATAAATACAAATATCTTAATACATGTCATAATTTTATTGACTTGATATAAATATTTAATACGAATAAATTTTTACAGCAGTAAAAATATATATAACTCACTCTTGAAAAGAAAAAATAAAATTAGGTTACCCTAATTGTAAATAGACTGTCATCAATTAGTTGATTCAACTACTTGTCACACTCTCATCAACATGAAGATACCTTCTCCTTTTTTATTCCTTTTGTTTATCCGTTCGATATCCATATTGAAATATGATTAAATTTAGATTTACGCAAAAAAGTTTCAAATTGAGGAGGGTAAAGCGCTCCTTCGTACTCATAAAGAGTAGAATTCGAAACTTCTGATTAAAATACAATATCTTCTCTTTGCTATGTCTTTTGAGCTCGTTTTAGTGAGAATAAGTTATTTCTGAACCAACATGAGTTTTGGTGCATTGGTGTGAGTGTTTCACCCTTAACCAGAAGTTTCGGATTCGAGCCTCTAGGTATGGAGAAAATCCTGTTGGGAGCACCTCCCCTGAATGGGCCCTGCAACGGGCGATTTGAATTTAGTCGGAGCTCCAATATAGACTTCGAACACCGAATAAAAAATAAAAAAAAGTTATTTCCGAATTGTTTTCCAAATTTTAATATGCAAATATTTTTAAAATTAATTTCGAAATTAGTTATCCGTTATTCCTCGATCCATTAGAGCCCACATGAACCATTATCCATTAGAGCCCACATGAACCATTTATATATGACTTTCTCCTCACTTCTCCTTCCTCACTCTCTCAACAGCAACAAAAAAAAATCTCTCTGCAACTTTTACTTTTCCGGCAATGTCAACTCACCGGAGAAGAATCATTCTCAGTAACGTCACCGTTAAACTCGGCTGCAGCAGCAGTTGCATCCGGCCAAAACTCTCCAGCATTTTCCACCCAAAACCCCGTAACAGAAAATCCCCCAAATCTCAAACCCACAACAAAAATTACTCAAATTACTCCTCTTGCAGTTCATGGGATACGACGACGACGACTTTCTCTCCTCATTCCGACTCTACAACCAACGAATCTTCCGATTTCAGAACCTCAAAAGCCGTTCAAGGTTTCGGCCGGATCGGCGGCGAGAGCGTCGCCGTCGAGAAAGACTCCGACGACCCGTATTTAGATTTCCGTCAGTCGATGCTTCAGATGATTCTAGAAAAAGAGATTTACTCGAAAGACGATTTGAAAGAGCTGTTGAATTGTTTTTTGCAGTTGAATTCGCCGTATTATCATGGGATTATTGTTAGGGCTTTCACCGAGATCTGGAATGGGGTTTTTTCTCTCCGGCCAGGAGTCGCCGGAGCTAGCTCGCCGTTCTTGCATGGCGGAAGTCACGTGACTTATAGGTGATACTCACGTGACATCTATTTCGCCGTTTTTGCATGGCGGATATCACGTGACTTTTAGGTTATAGTCACGTGACTCTTTTTTTTTCCTTTTCGTAGTACTAGTAGTTGTTAATATTTTGCTTGTATTCTTCAAAAATATCGTTATATCGAAAATATCGTTATTTCGGAATTTGAAGAGTTTTGAGTACTATAGGACCCATAAATATTTAGTAATAGAATGGGTTTTCTAGAAATAGTTTATTTATTATAGTAACTGTTTTTTAAAGTATTTTTGTTTTTGCTTTTTTTTTGTTTAATTTAGAATTATGAGGTAAAAGGGTTCTATTTTCACAGCCTTTTTGATTATGGTGGAGAAGAAATTAATTAAATTGTATTTTGTAGTGAAGGGGTGGTCAAAAATGCTGTGAAAATTGTAATCTATTATTAGTAATCTACTTTTTTTTCTTTCTGCATCATTTTGTTTTTATTTTGTACGATGTACTTGTTATTTTAGTCAAAACTTTTGAGTTATATATATATATATAACATTATCACCCATAAATATATGTAGTCGATGAGGCTATTTTTTTAAAAGAATTTCGAGTTTCAACTTCAAATATGAAAAAATCTATAATAAAAATCATTTTCCTTTTGAAGACAGGTGTAAATCTGAAATAGTCTGAATTTAATTACTTGTACTTTTAAAAAAAAAATTGAGTTTACATGTCAATTCATTTCGACAGAATTTATAATGAAATTTAAATAAATATAATATTGAATTCAGCTGCTGAAATTCAGGCAAAATAGTTGAAATTCAGTTAAAATGTGCCTTAGAGTTTGGATAAAAATATCTGCATTTCAATTAACCATATGAAATTTAAAATATAAATTTTTCTAAAGTGAAAAGATGTAAACTAGAAAAATGTATATTTCAAAAAGTAACTTTTATTTTGTCCAAGTAAAGGTGCTACTTTAAAAAAAGATATGTACTACTTTTCATGCAGAGCATGGTTGTGGAATTTTAAAAGGTACTACACGATTTTAATCTAATTTAGCTTTAAAAATTAGTTAAACTGATATGTCGATAGTATATTTAGAGAACGAAAGGCATAAACATGAAGAAGATTTACTAATTCAAGAAGATGTGAATAAGAATATGATTTTTTTTTTCTCATGATAATTTTAGGTCATGTATGTAGCCTTAGGTATAAGTTTACATTTATTTCACTAAACCAATTTTATTTTTTTTAAAATAGAATTTTCATAGTTCATATGTAACGATACAATTAACATAGAGGCACTCTATTACTAAGCTAATAGCTTATCGTGTGAATCTTTTGTTTATGTAGAGCTAACTTCAGATATGCAGTTAGTTTTCAAACTATTATTTTAGATTTTAGATGCGATTTTAGGGAACTTAAAAGTGATTTTGCTTCCTTTTCCCTCCATAATTTGGATCAAAATATTAAATTTCATTTGTTTATTATATTTATATAAAGGGAACAAAGATGAGTAATACTCTGAAATTTGATGCTTCTATTCTTCTATTCTATTCTATAAAATATAAAATATACTTTGGTCAAAGATCCTTCATGGGTTTGGAGCTGCAGTCCTCTTATGGTGGGGAAATATATACATTGGGATTTGGAAAAATAAAATAAATTAAAATAATTTGGAAAATGAACCATAAAATAAATAAATGAATGAATAAAATAACAAAGAGACAATTGTTTTAAATGCAATTAAATGAATAGGGTTTTATGTGAGGTTTGGAAGTTTGTACATATACCAACAATTTAATTATCATTAAAACTCAAATGTGGTCATCCCCTCTTGATTGTTCCCCTGTCTTGACATGTGAAAATGCCCCCCACCCCCACTAAAAAGTTTAATTTCATGAAGGTGAAAAAGTTATTTTTTAGTTCGGATTCATCAGTTAGTTTGGAGGGTGATTATCCACACAGATGATTTGGGATCGAATCTCTTTCAATGTCTTTTGGGTCGAATCTATCGCATAGAGTTTGTCTAGTGCGGTTTATATCTCCTGTATGATTTGCAGACTATTACATAATGGAGGGTTTACTCTACACGCACAAAGTACTCACCCGAAGAACAGAGATTGTGATAGAGATAGGTGAACAGAGATTGTAGCGATTGCACATTATCCTGAAATTATTAAAAAAAGTTATTTTTGAAGGATCCGTAACTTGTTTGAATGGTTGCTACTAATTGTATTGTATTATTAGTTTGAATATAACGTATATATTAATTATTATTTAAATTATATTATACTATATAATACGATATATTATCAAACAATACATAACAATCATCTGAACAGAGTATTAAATGTGATTAAACATGCGTAGTCTTAGTCATAATAAAGGACCCTGTATTCACTAAAGTGATGTACCATTTTCACAAATTCAAAGCAAACAAGATACTCCCCTAGTTTTTTTTTATTCTTTAAATATTATAAATTTAATATTTTAAAAAATATATTGGAAAAAATAATTATTTAATAATCTGTAAAAATTTAAATCAAATAAATAAAAATAAAAAAATTATTTTTGACAAGATGGAGGAGTAAAAATACAGGAAGGGAGTGAATTTACTCACTATGTCATGTGAATTATGATAGGGTTACTTTACCAAGGTAATTAATATTCATATTTAATCAAACTTTTCAGTACAAAAGTTTTTAATTTCACAAGAAAACAACCCTCTTCTTTTAAGGCTTTTCAATTGCTTAAAGTACAAAAAAAAGAGAGGTTGTTTTTAATAATTAAACTATGTCCTTGGTCCCAGTAATTATTACTTTCGTCCATTTTTAATTGTCATAGGTTTTATTTTTTTAGAGTCAAATTATAAAAAATTTGACTATTTTTTCATCATATTGATATGCAAAAAAATTACATAGTTTTTCGTATAATTTTTTGAATATTTAATTTTTTTATTTAAAATATCGATTTAATGTAATGTAATCTAATATAACTTAAAAATTAATCAAACTAACTTTCGGAAAACGTAATATGACAAATAAAAATAAACGGAGGGAGTAATATGTAGAATTGTTTTTTATTCATTTTTTTTTTTGGGTAACAACCAACTTGCTATTTCAACAGTGCTAATAATCATTACACATTGGAAAAATAAAATGTTCACGAGCTCCCTTGTACTTAGCTTTTATGGCCTAGACTTTTTGTTAGTAGTCGATATCAAATATCGAATGAAAAATAATGATATATTTTAAATAAAATAAAATAGAAAGAATGATTTAACTTGACTTGACACGGAGTTTAAGAAAATAAAGAAGACTTTTGAATTCTGTGGTTCTAAATTAAAGTTATGTCAAATGTACAAAATTATCATTTAATCTTGTGGTCTTAAACATGCCACGTGGAAAGCTGAAATTAAAATATTATCAAAAAAAGAAAAATGTCATTCTTTTTAAAACGAGGAAATATTAAATTTTAAAAAAAGAAATATAGATATGTCACGATTTCGATCCATCTTGAGTGTGGCGACTCTCATATCAATTTTTGGTGAAAGAATCAACTAACTATTAACATACATCAATAAATAGCAAAAACTAAGTAGCTCCAACACTTAAAAACAAGATATGTTTCATAATTAAAAATTCATAGTTATCAAGCCCCTATGTAATTTAAATTATTGGAAGGCAACTCCAAAATAAAAGAACTAAAAGAAAGTGTCAGTTTGAAAAATGGACTAGAAAAACAAAGAAGATTTCGTGACAGTCCGGAAGAAGTAGCTCACCGTTGTATTGAATTAACACAAGGATTACAGATAAGGTCGGGAAGCAACCATCGAAATATGCCCTGTACTCAACTAAGAAATAGCAAATGCTGACAAATAACCAATCCACAATGAATAGGAAAGATATGCTATGAATAGTATCGAATACTGGTAATAATATCAACAAACGAACGTTCTCATGTGCTTCCAGACATACTGAGCTCCACATATTCTTGTATAGTAAAAGAAGATCGATTCCGTAAAAGATGTAACCAGTAAATGACAATTTAATTGAAATTTCATTTATGTGAAATCGTCAATATAGTACCGAGGACGTCTTTAGAGTATACCAAATCAATATAGCTATCCTTCTTCTGACACAACAACGCAATATCAATACACAAAATTCATAGTGTACTGGTAGGATTATCGGTCAACTCCAGTTTTATGAATTATGAACGGTAATCACAACTTAGTAAAACAGATAACATACAATTAATACCACAATCATAAACATAGCCTGAATTCTCAGTCCTCGCTCTGGATTAACATTCACAATAAACATGAACAACAAGATTACAACCAAGCCAATCGGTTATCTCATGAAACCTACACATAAATAGTCAATGTAACAGGCGTGGTACTCAAGTCAATCTTTAGTAATTTTTACCAACATGGTACCGAATCAACCATGTAGATATCCCGTAATAGACGTGGTATCCTAGCTAATTATTTGTATGTACCAGGTGTGGTACCTAAGACAATCACGAGAATGTCCTATACTAGGTGTGATACCTAAGTCAACCAACAATCATACATCACAATAAATAACAATCACACTTGTACACCCAAATAAATACTTTCATTGCATGCGATCGGCAACTATTATTATTTCAATTCATACTCCTTCCAGTTTCCTAACCATACATCATGCATGCAGTACTATCGAAGCAATTAACAAGCACATATAATATAAACGAAAAATAATCAACCATCACCTACCTCAAATCACGTTCAGAATACTCTAAAGAACTTGAGATTATAATACTTAACTTGTTCTTGGTTTACAATCAGTAAATATACAGATGACCAAAACCAAATAGACTAAAAACACTTGACTATACCCAAATCCCAACCCCTTACCAATTCCATGATAATTATACTAAAATCGAGATTTTCCCACCATTATTCCAACCCAAAACCTCCCCTAAGGTAATCACTATAAAATTTAAGGCCTAAGAATCGAATCATCAAGCTAAGGGTTAACTTACCTTTACTATAATTACGATGAAAAATAGAGAAATTCGCTCTAAGTTGCCCTTCCCCAAAACGAAATTGTCAAACAATGAGTGATTTTGAAAATTTTCTACATTAAATGCGACTAACCCCGTTGTAGAGGGACCTTCTGCTATAGCGGGAATTTATTACACCATTATAGCAGCGTATCACCCGCTATAGACAAAAAACTCAAAAATCTCCCAAAAAGATCATATTTAGCAACACACCTTCGAATCTTGACGTTCTAGACTAACCCCTTCACGCCAAGTTCGATACGGGAGTTCCACTTATCTGAACTCATTTCCGAAAAGCCCTATGAACTCGTTAATGTCTTAGCAACAAGAAAATTATATTGTACTTAGATGTTTCCCCAAATTCTTTCACCAAATCACCCTAAATCTTACCTCACTGAGAAATCGTTCAAGCCTAGCCTAACTTGAAATTTATAACTCTTCTATGCAAAATGTTTCTCCCTCATTTTCTTTCACTAAAGGTTCACCCATAACTATCGGAATGATCGTTACAAGATGGAACTCAAATAATAAATAATTACATTATTAAATTTAAATCTGATTATTATTGAAATTTCATTGACACTATTTCATCATCAATGATCTTCTCAAATTAGAATCAAATGAAGTGGCATGATAAAATAATAGTGATCTTCATATGATGTTTTTTTAAAGCAGAGAAAATCAATTGTTATGATAATGATGATTGATTTAAAATGATGATAAATAATAGTTGAGAAAAATAAATATACTTAATTTCACAAAGTTCAAAAACAAATTTAAATATCTCAAATAATTGAAGGGCAAATTTAAATATTTTTTCCTAATATAAAAGTCACATCAAGTAAAATCCTTCTAAAATTAATTTGTAAATATATATTTGAACCTAACCTATAATAAAGGCCATATATTTGGCTTCAATTACTAACAAAGAATAAAATTGGATCATTTTGAAACATTTTCCCTTTTTTTTAAAAAAAAAAGAAAAAAAGAAAACAAACGGTCCTAATAATTGGACTTCAAAATATCTATATCTTTTCTAGCTGGACTTTTCTCATTGACTTAATAGGTAAAATTAAGAATATATTTTCCGATAAATTAGTTTATCAACGTGATTAAAATATACACAATATATACATATTAATAATGTATATACATATTCAGTATAACATATTACTATATTTAATATAAAGTATATTTTTTAATCTAGAGTACCAATGATTCAGATTTGTAATTATCCCTAACTTATATGATGAAGAAAAAAAATACCTAGCTAGTAGATAAGTAGACACATAAACTGACTATATTTTATTTCATGTTAAGTTGTTTTCTTAATGGAAGACATTATTTATTTGACAACAAAAAAGAGACAGAGTGATAGGACAAAAGAATACATGAAAGTACAAAAGCTGGAAAATAATTGAATATTTGGACCTAATAAATAAAAGGTGTTTGAAAAAGAAATGAAAAATATTTGGGTCCAATTGTTTCTAAAAATTGGAGAGTTGTTTGTACAAAAAAGAAAATAGTCTTTCAAATTGTGGTTATTTTTGCTTGAGAAGAAAGTTAGTAGGGGCAAAAGCAAGTTTATTGGAAACATGTGGGACTACAAAAGTAGAATTGTCAACTCTAAATAGATAATTAGAAAACAGTGCCGAAGTCAGAATTTTAATTAAAGAGTGTTAAAATATAAATAAGTAAAATCGTGTAGAAGTTAAGGAGTGTCAATGTGTAATATAAATACATAAAAATAATATTTTTACCTAGCTATACAATATAGTTTTTTATGTTATAGTTTTAGAATTTAATGGATTTTTCTAATATTTTGAGTTAGTTTTTCCCCATAGTTCTCCTCAAATCTAACAAATGAAATTTGTGATTTTTTTTTATTTATGAAAACCAAATATACTCCAAGGTTTAGGAAACTTAAAAGGACAAAAATTGCTTAGGAATATTTTTAAGGGACTAATATAAACCTAAGTCCACAAATGGAGTGTGGTTTGTAACCAAAAAAAAATCTTAAAATTGTGGTCATTTTTCTTTGAGAAGAAAGCTAGTAGGGTAAAAAGAAGTTTATTGGGAACATGTGGGACTTCAAAATTGTCAACTCTAAAGGTTGTATAAGTTTTCATGGAATTAAAAATTCTAATTATTGCTTAACTTATTTTTGATTTTAAAAAATATTCCAAAAGTCATTTGGAGGTATAGTTTTTATTACTTCCTCTATTTTAATTTGTTTATCATGTCTTATGCCATTTTTTGTATTGCACTTTGAGATTTTGATGAAACTTTCTTAGTTGGTTAATTTTTTTCTCACAATTCCCCTTAAAAGTGTTTAGTGATTTTCTGAGATAATAATATTTATACACATTTGAATGACTTTTTTTGGGGTTATAAAAACATACTTTGATGCCTTATGTTCTAAAAAAAAGTATAGTGACTATAGTATAGCTATACCCCCCCCCCCCCCACACCAAAATAAGTAAATAAATATCAACAATTTTATAACATAAGATCTCCAAGTAGTGGTATCATGTCAAATGTGCATAGAAACAGAAAGTGACTCCATTGAAATGATAGTTGTTGGAGCAATTTAGTTATTAATCACATCACCTCATTGTTAAAGATTAATTGACAAAACACTAGAGTCCCATATTTATAAAAAGATAAAGGCAATGAATTTGTGATTCTTTAACTAGTTAGTAGCAATAATGGTTTTGGTTTGGAGCATTAAGATTGAGACTTTAAAATGTGGGTTGATTGGTGGAATTGTGTCAAGTCTTGTCCTAGTTAGTTAAAATATCTATAAAGTAAGGGGCATTTTTTAGGGTAGAGTTTTCGATAGGTTTTTTTCAATTTCGGCAGTTCAAACTTCAGACGTCTAATGAAGGATGGAGGAATTATAATAATGGACGGAGTCATCTTAGGTGAATAGTGGTCTACTACACATTCTTTATCAAAAATTTATATAGTATACAGAGATTAAATATTAATTATTATGAGTGAATATTTAATTTTACACATCCTTAATACGACAGAAAAGAAAATTTACACATTTTTCGTCAAATTCTTAACTCCGCCACTTTATTTATAATCATCCTTCTACAGTCCATGTTGATTAGTAAAGGTCATTTAGCATCGATCTAGGTTGTTCATTTTTAAAAATAACAATAAAGCTAAATAAATATGGACAAATACCATGTATACTTGGTAATGAGACAAGACATTTCAAAAATCTTTAAGACTCAAAAATATTACTCCTATAATTAAAATTTTACGTTCATTTAAAAAATGTTATTTTCTATATTTTGTTTAATTATTTAATATTCAAAAATACTGACCTAGTTAATTCAAATTTGTACCACGTAAAATTCATTAAAAGGAAAAAAAAATACATTTTATATTTAAATTCAAAATTTCTGATTAAGAATGAAAGCTTCGTATATCTTTATAACATATTTAGGTGGACTTTTATGATTAGTTAGAGATGAATAAACAGTATGTTGATAAGTAGACAAAAAATACAAACATTATCTAAGTTCTTATTTAGTTGTTTTCTTAATGGGAGACAATATTGTTTGTCTCCAAATAAGAAGAGACAGAAAATAGAAAAATTAAGAAAAACAAAGGCTGGAAAGTAACAACACATTTTGGACATGATAAAAAGTGTTTGAAAGAGAAATGAGCAAGTTTTAGATCCAATTATTTCTCTAAATGGAGAAGACAATGTTTGTGGTTTGATAAAGACATTAATTAGGTCCTATGAAAGTTATAATCATTCTGTTTTAATTTATATGACGTAATTTGAATTAATACGTTTTGAATTTAAGTTACAATAAGGTAACAATATTTGATTTCTTTCGATCTGTCTCCACTCGACTCAAGTTCACTCCAATTGAGCCTTCTCTTTCTCTACTTCAAAAGTCAAATTCATTTAAGAAAAATATTTCAAAAGAACTTAAGCAATGTTGCTTATAACATTAACCTTAAGATTTTTTATTTAATTTTTTTTTTCATTGTACCAAAAATAAAAAATGGAATTGTCTTCAAACAGATTTGACAAATGAAAATGATAGTTAATAGTTGGAGCAATTGTGTTCTTATCAAATCACCTTATTGGAGAACAAGGGCCCATATTAAAGATTTGATAAAAATTTAAGTCCCATATATATATATAATTTTTTTTTTAAAAAGCAAAATAATAAAATAAAATGGATTATTCTATTTGGTTTAGGGGAAAGTGGGGGTAGAAACTATTATTTTGCCCAATGAGATGTAAAGTTTTGATTTGCAATATTAACTACTTTTTTATTTGAAACTTTTTCCATGGAATAATATATTAAAATTTTCCATAAATTCCTCACAAAGTTGGTAAACATTAGAATTTTGTGATGAATTTGTCTTTCATAAATATTTCATGACAATTTTGTATTTTTCTTGTATATAATCTTTAGTTAATAAGAAAATTTATGAATAATCAGTGTATATACAGATAAGATACTTGTTAGATACTGAATATACATCAACAACGATTATAAATTATTTCAATTAGATGATTAAATTTTTCTTTAGCGACTAGCTAAAAATGTTTTCATACCATATGGTTTCTAATCTTATTCTAATGGAAATGTCATCAATTTCCTTTGCCTTAAAGGGTGCATTTAGGGCAAAAACATTCGAATTCATAAATTTCAAATTTTAAAATCGTCTCTACTCGTCTTAATTCCTTCATCCCCACCAAAAAGGCTTGATGGATACAGTAACATTTTGAATTCATAAATTTCAAATTCTGAATCTACTATCGTCCGACTACCTCACCCCCAACCCAAAGGGCTAGAAATTAATTGACACCACCCTAGTCAAGTGGTCACAAGTTATTGGTGGATTCCTTGATTGCATATATACATTAGCATTGAATGCAAAATCTCATAGATAAGTTGACACTCAATATAGGAAAACTTGTAGCATTATTTTGACAGTTCATATATCTCAGATTCAGATTCATAAGTCTCTTTCCTTGCAAATTCCCAAAACAAGTTATTAAAGTCCTTGTTTGCAAGTTATCTTCCTAGAAATCATGTCACGGGGATACCATTGACAAGATTTTTTTATTTTATTTTGTTGTAATCCTTTAAAATACTGATCTCTCCGTTTCAATTTATATGATGTTATATGATTGAGCACGGGGTTAATTTTTTATTTTGTTGAAAAATTGTGGTATAAAATAAGTCATAAAAATGTATGGTTATAAATCAGTTCATTAAGGATAAAATATATATTTTAAAATTAAATTGTTACTAAATATAAAATTGTATCATTTTTTTTGGTCATTTTTTGGGACTGACTATAAAAGAAAGTGTGTTATAAGAATTGGGATAGGGGGATTAACATTCAATCTGTTTGTGTGATTTTGAATTGGTACGATTGTTTAAGAAAGTAAAGAAAACTTTTGAATCTTGTGTTCTTAAATTAAAAATATGTAGAATGTATCGAAGTGCTCTTTAATCTTGTGATCTTAAACATGTCACGTGGAAAGTTTGAATTAAGGAATTGTTAAGAAATGAAAGACATTTTTTAAAAAAACAAATTAAAAGAAAAATAATTAAACAAATTTAAATATGAGGAGTAATAGTTTTAGTATTAAAGGTGGTTGGAAATAAATGATTCTTTTTATATCGAATAACCTATTTTACAGAACATCTTCCTCGCTCTGATCAAATATATCAATAATTGTGAAAGGCCCAAAACGATTGCTCTAACGACCCTGTTGACATGATAACAACGTCTAACGAAGAATATAACAGATGCTCGATGATTAATATACTTTAAACGACAAAATACAAAATTAAAAAGAGTTTTTACAAAGAATTATGGGATAACCTACCGCGATAACATATATCTAGTAAAATCTCACAAGTGGATCTGAAAACAATAAAATAGACACAAACCTTACTTCTACCTTTATGAGGCAAAAATATTATTTTCGATAGATAATCAATCGACTCAAAAAAGTGTAATCAAAGCAATATAACATTAGAGAATGGACCTTTTAAATTTGACCATCAATCTATGAAGTAGTGTACCACTAATTGGGTCCATAATATATTATGAGGTCTACATTTAAATCCATACAAAATTTGAATATAAGAATGACAAAATATTATTGGGCTTTAGCCCATACAAGAAATCATAAACTCAAAATAATTTTTTTTAAAATTAAAAATAATAATGAGGGGTACCAACTTTTGTACCATTTGTATTTGGTCATTATAATGAATTTTTAATTGTTCTTGGAAATGAAACTTTCATTAATGATCATTAATTAACAGAGAAGATGACCTCGAAATTTTAAATAATAAAAATTAATTATTTCCTGTTTATTGACAGCTTACAGCCTGCAGATTAAAGGCCCATTGATTTGTTCATTTTCTGGGATCAACATTCAAATTATCTAATTTTAATGGTTTTAACTTTTAAATTTTCATCAAATTGTGGTTTGTTTTTTCTGAGGGAAAAAATCCTTTTGGCCAGAAAATTTAACCAGAATGATAAAATAACATATTTCACAAGTTGGAAATACTTGTTATCCATATTTTTTTAATAGGTTAAATATAGGTTTCAACTCAAAATTTACTCGTAAAAATATCACACAACCAATTCACTAAACTATGGGCAGGTTAACATAATATAGGAATTATAATATATAATTTATATTATTATAGAGATTAGTAATGTAAGAATTATAACGAAAAATAGTAGTGTTTGTTTTTTTATACTAAAATGTAATTTAAAGGTGAAATTTAAAATGTGAGTTTATTTTTAAATTTAAAAAAATTGAAAGAGTATTAATTATTAAAAAAAACAGAAGATAAATATGTTGGAGTTTCACATCGTTTGTGGGATGGGAACATAGATTTTTTATATGCTTTTGGATAATTTTCTGCTTGTGAGGTAGCTTTTGAGGTTAAGTTAAGTTTAGTATCGATCTATTTCTTTTATCATGCTACCAAAACCTGACTCATTCTAGTTCATTATTTTCAATGTTGGACCCCCGTTTTATATTGTTAATACTCCAGATGTTCAATCCTAAACTTGCAGGGGTTACCTTTGAAATTGAGCTAGATTCGAGATCTATTTCTTTATCAAAATAAATGATAATTTATTTTTTGATGTTTTATTTCATGTATTAATTATAATCCTAAAATAATTTTAATTTAACCCAAAAATTCCTAATTGATAACTAAATTATACCAAAATATCTATGCAGGATTCAAATTATTTACAAGCCTAATACTGGACAGATTGCTATACAAATTTTATAAACCATAATATTTTATCCAATATATCAAATTAATCAAATATTTTTTAATTTCAAAAAATTTAAAAACTATTTAGCTTTTTAACTAGATATATAGATTGTACTTATTTTTTACAGCCACAATTAATTAATTTTTCTCGAATAACAATACAAACAAAGACAAAGATAGATATATCTTGTCTTGAAATAAGACAAAAACATACTGCATAGCTTATGAAGAAATGCTTCTATGAAACCCCACAAATAATTTTGGATAAAATTAAAATGAAATCAATATGTCTCATATATATTTAATTCAATTTAACATTAATTATTTATTCTTTTCGTTTTATTTTAATAGTTGCTTTAGCTAAAAGAAAATTCCCAAAATAACTCACTTTAAAGAATTTAATTATTTTCAACTATGCCCTTAGTGTCACCGAGTCAGAGTCAGATCCTCCACTTTAAACTAACTTTTGTGATTCAGTCAGATTCAATATTCATTTATCATGATATCAGAATCAGATCATTCGATATTACAAACTGAAATCAAACAACGTCTGAATGTGCATGCAATTCCCTGGGACTAGACCGTGTTCGAACGTGTGGAAAGGGGGGGAGGGGCCAGTGGCGTAGCCACCCTTATGTCCGGGTGTCCAATTGGACACCCTTCGTCGGAAAATAATACCGTATATACAAGTAAAATGATAAACAAAGTGGCTAAATAACATATTTTGGACACCCTTGACACAACAATATGATGTAGCTTAGTGGTTTTTGGGCGTCTTGAAAGAGTAAAGACACACAAACTTAAAGTGTTCGTGTGTTTGAATCTCACTAGTAGCAATTTTTTTTCCACTTTTTAAGAAGAACATGTTCACTTTAGCACTTGGACACCCTTCGTGAAATTTCTGGCTCCGCCACTGAGAGGGGCGATGAAGAATATATGATATATCGGTGATGGATGAAGTCCGCGACTTACTTAATTAATATGATTCAGATAATTTTTCGAATTGAGTTAGACCCTACATTTATTTATCGTTGATTAACGTGAAACTACCATAAAAAATGGTTAATAGCACAAAGTTTAATTAGAAGGTTCGCCACTCAAACAAAAGAATCTTGGCTCTGAGATTAAGGTCATCATTTAATTATTTTAGCAACAATATACTTTATTTAAGTGTATTTAATATAGTTTAATTTCTTTTTGTAACGTTAAGTTGGATAGTTGACAATAATTAATTTTTGCTATTTTCTTTATTTATTACTATTATTTATTTTTATATTGCTATATAAAGTACTCGGTTTTTTATTTATTATTTTTTTAATAAAAAAAGTACTCGATTTTTGGGAGAGAGAGCATAAATGGTGGAGTATATTATGCTAAGTTGTTTCCAAAAAAAAATTGTTGGTTTTGTGGTCCTTTTTAGATTTTTATTTATGAAAAATCGTGTAAAATATATTATTTATTATCCACTCTTCTATTCCTTTCTTATTCTGTATTATTTTTTTTTTTATTTTTCATTATTGGCCAATCAGTATTTAAATGTTGAAGACAACCATATACTTTTATCAAGGAAAGAAAAAAACATTTATACCAAAATTCGTGGTTAATTCTATTTAGCGATAGATTATAAAAAAGTTATTAGTTTCGAGCAATTGATGAAATTCATAGTTAATTTTAACTTTTTTTTTGTAGTGCGTAGATCTGTGGGATGGAGAGAAAGCATTGAACGAGAGAGGTAAAACTATGCTGGAGAAAACGTCATTTTCGTGTAATTTATTCAGATATATCGAATGAACTGTAGTAGAATTTCGAACTTGAACTTATATATTAAAAGACTGAATCCACCTATGCTATTTCATATAATGGATTAAGTTCACGCGAAAAATAATTTTCATTTATAACACAAATCATGTGTACATAACTACAAAAAAAAAATTAAAATTAATTATGAAACTCATCGCTAATATAATCTATCACTAAATAGCTCGTTGCTAATTAAGTCTTTTTAATAATCCCCATTAAAATTATTGATGAATTTTTGTTGTTAAGCTACACAAGTTGTTCATCAGACATGCATATAGTCTCACAAAATGTTGAAATACATTTTCCATTATAAACTTATGCAATGAATGGGAAGAGCCACAATTTCAATTTAAATGTCCGTATATATAATAGATATTGAATATTCATGACTTTTTTATGTACTTTTTTTTAATATATATTTTAAATTTTCTTAATAAAAATTCTGACTCTACCAACTGAACAAATGCACATGTAATAGGTAGTTTGTTCGAAGCCTCGACTAAATTCGGATCGTGCAATGCAGGATCTATTCGGGGTAGACGCTCCTAATAGAATTTTCTCCATATCCACGACTCAAACCCAAGACTTCTAATTAAGAATGAAGCAGTACGTCTTACCACTGCACCAGAACTCATCCTACCCAATTTATTGTAAAATTTCCGCGATCAATGATTGGACCATGCAAACTAGAAATTCTTTTTCTTGGCTAAAGAAAAAGATTATTCGATCTATTTTCGTATCGCTCATGATATATAAATAGGTAGTAGCTCAAAATGGAACTAGTGGCATGGTATGGATAAATAAGAATTTAGAGAAGTATATAATATAGTTTATAATATAAGGACCACAAGAACACATGGAGTTTAATCTTGTGGCAGTGACATTCTCCCTTTCAGTTCCATGAGGTTTCTTGTTTCTTTCTCCATTCTTTTCTACTCCAAAAAAAATATCCATTTAGCCAGTGAGGATTGAAGTGATAAGGTAAACCCTACCCTAAAACAAAACAAAAATTTCCCTCCAACATCTTGTTTTTCATTATACAACCCCCTCTCCCCCGTCCCTGCCTCCGGGAGGGGGGAGGAGGGTCGGAGATAGGGGGCATAAGAGGGTTTTACATAGTCGATTCTGACTTATTTTGTAACTGAGACATAGTTATTAATGGTGTTTATATATTTGGTAGATGATAATTACTGAATTCCCTCGATCACGTTTTTTTTGTTTGTATTTATTTATTTATATTTTAAATCTTTTTTAGTGAAAATATTGATTTTGTACTAGTTTCTGAAAAATTGAATTAGTTTAACCAAAGACTAATTAGACAATGATTTCATTGTATTTTGAAAGTCCCTAATTACTTGTCCATTTTGACAAATCAAGAAAGGATAAATTTTTTTTTTACCTATTATACCCTCAATTAATTACTTTGAAAAAAGTAGAACTTTTTGAAAATCTTAAGTTTTAATTCATCAACTTCTTAATTAATAGGAGTAAAATGGTAAACTCACTGTTTCAATCATTGTTTTCTTAATGGGTGTGTCAATTCAAAAGTGGACAAATAATTAGGGACAGAGGGAGTATGAGTTTGTAGAAAGAATCATACTCTCGATTAATTCTACCATAGAGGCCAATGATATTGATTACTACTCCTATGTCCCAATTTATGTAGCATATTTCATTTTTCGAGAGTCAAACAGTTTAAGTTTGACCGGAAATTCGCGCATGAAATCTTTTGAAATGAAATTTATATATTTATAAACTACATAAAAAGTATTGTAAGTCACAATAATTGACAATTCAAAATATCTAAAAAGATATATATGAAAAATTTACGATCAAAGATAAACATGTTTGACTTTTGAAATCCGAAAAGTGTCATATAAATTGAAACGGAGGGAGTACTTTTTAACTTTGAGAGAAATCAAATCCAGTCACCATATAAGGACATAAAAAAAAAAAGTGACTCTTAGATTATATTTTTTTTTTTCCTCACAAATTTAGGTTTATGTTTATGATAATTTTTTTTGCAGAAAAAAGGACCACTCCAAAAAATTCAGGCCCAGTAGTATTGTAACTATCAAGATAATGACTTTCCAATTTTTAAAAAATCTGGGCTTTCATTATTTAATCAGCAGTTAATGTATGTGTTGTAAACTGCAAAATCTGGTCATATATATATATATATATATATATATATATATATATACTATTCAAACAATACAAAACTGTTTAAAAACGCATAAAATAAGTCAATTCAAATAGGGTCTAACTTTTATACACAATCAGATTATCTAAAATATAATTACAAATAATTGTTCATAAATAGCAAGACTAGTAACCTACGCGCGACATTTCGATTTGTTGTTTGTCTTATTTTTCATTTTAGACAACTCTTTAGTTTTAACTTTTTACCTGATTTGTTTAAGATAACAAGATTAAAGTATATTTTGATACATTCTAGATTCTACGTGTTTTTAGTTTAAGATCACAAGATTTAAAAATATTCTTAATTTTTAAACTTCGTGCCAAGTTAAAGCCAAACAAACAAATTTAAATAGAGTGAGTAAAAAAAATAAGTTAGGTTATCTATTGAAGGCTTACAACATGTTTACAATATCAAGGTAAATACTTAGCCGCACAAAGTATTTATATCAAAATAATTCATCTTGTCATGGTTAAGTGATTTAATGAAGTAAAAATACAATAACCACGGATATGTAAAAGCGAAGCTAGTAACTTTGGTTAAAACTCAATATTTGACTTAAGAAATGTATTGAATATATATAAAATATTAATTTATAATTCAATAATTTAAACAAATTAGAATACCAAAGAGACATTGAGTGGTATATTTATTGATTTGATATAAATATTCGATATACGAATAAATTTTTCCCTAATTTGTGTTAGTGTGTGTGCTTTGTCATTGAATGGTCTTTATAGCATTTGGGATATATATAATTGTGTGACACTCATAAAAAAAAGTATACAGTTGTCTATTGTACCATTGGATAAATCTTTAGTCCTCAAATATTAAATTTACCCAACCAACATTTATTTCAATTTCACCTCTGCATTAATAGAACAATTTTGTTACAAATTAGGTTAAAAAAAGAAGTCAATCAATGATATATTTAGAGTAACTCCACAAAATGAGGTTTGAAAAACGTAAAGTATACACAAAACATATTTTTGGATATATATGAATTAAATTCAGAGGTTTTCTGACTATATAAAAAGCGAAATGAAGTCTCGATCTTGATTTGTCAAATTCTAACCCCCTTTATTAGTAGTTGAACTAAAGATCAGTATGAGATCAAAGTCACTTATTGACTGTTCGCTAGTTCTGTTCAACAAGGGTCATTAATATTCTCCTACTTCATAAGTTTTGAATTTATTGAGTACTCTTTCGATTGTATTCCATAATATAATATGGTGAAATAGTAAATATACATTTATTCTTGATTAATTAAAAGTAACTAATTCAAACCTTAATTATATAGAGTCATCTTTAAAAAAAAATCGTTTTACTCCTAAAATAAGACTTCAAACACAAATCCGTATTAATCCGGCCCCAAAGCAAAAACCAAACCTCATATATAAAATTTAAAAATGCAGTTATGCAATAGCATTTAATATCAATATAACACTACAACTAATTTAATGCACTTGCTAACTACACCAACAAGAAGAAATAACAAAAAATACTACTACTACTACTAATAAAAAGAGACCAAAAATATTAAAAGAGAGTCAACAACAACTTTTATAGAAGCAAAAAAAGAAAAGATAGAACTACTACTCCACTAGTATACATATACATTTCACATTTTTAAAATCAAAAGATGATGAAACAATGCTATCAACATTGTTTTTTTCTTTGAATAACCTCATCTTCTTCTAACAACAAAGACAAACAAGCACTAGTACTAGTAATAGATGAGCTAGTAGAAAAAGAAGAAGAACAAAATGACAATGGAGATGTAAAAGAATGACTTGTTGTTGTTGTTGAAGATGATAAACATTGTTGTTCTTCATCAATAGTTGTCATTATTATTGTAGACTCATCAACACCAGCACCAACACCAGCACCAATACCAACGCCAACATTATTATTGTTGTTGTTGTCATTAAAAGTTGCAAGATTGACCAATAAATCAACAAAAGCACCAAAAATATAACCATGGTTACTTTTGCAATTGACCTTCAAATAACAAGTCAACAACTCTTCAAGATTTTCCCAATCTTTAATCTCATATGCTTCCACCATTTCCTCCATTGATTCTCTAAAATCCACAAAAGGATCATTTGAATCCAATCCCATTGGAACAAAACTAATAATATTACTTTCATCAACAACATTAATATTAGTACTAGTAATACTAATATTCTTGTTTTCTTGAAAATCAAGAATTGAACTTGTTTCTTCTGGCTCAAAAAATAGCCTCTCTTTCTCTAATCTCAACCCTTTAATCACTTTCTCTATACAATCTTGACCATTGATAGTTGTAGTAGAGGAAGAACTTGTTTCATCAATTTCACTAAAAAAGTCATCAAAACTATAACTTGTTGTGTCATTAATATCATCAAGATGATAAGTGGAGTTGTAAATGTTGTTATGATTCTTTTCTAATCTAAATGAAAGTGTTTTTGGTTTTCCACAAGTTGGTAATGACCATGGCCATGGAGAAGTAGAAGTAGTAGTAGTAGTAGTAGAAGAAGAAGAATTTTGTGATGAGTTCTTGAAGAGAGAAGAGAGTTTCATATTTGACCTTTTTTGTTTTTGTTTTGTTTGAATGAAATGAAAAATAATGAGAGGAGAGAACTAACTCTTGAAATTTGAATAGTTGGTGTGATGGTGGGTAAAAAATTATGAGATCTTTTATTTGGTTGGAGTTAGGGTTGGGGAGTGGGGTGTGGGGGGTGTTTGGTTTTTTCTTCTTCTAGCTATGTTGGGATGTGGAGTATTGTTGGTTGTGAATAGTTGTGATTGAAATTAATGCTATGTACTTTATTGTGGTGTTTAAGTTCTATGTATTGATGATGAAAAATATATTATATGATTCGATTATTAATTATAAATAAATTGTTTAGTAAATAATAATTAGTATGTAGTTTAATAAAAATATTAACTAACCTTGTTATTATAGGTTAAAAGTTATTGAATATTGTATAATTTTTTGTTATTATTAGTGTATATAATTTAAATTCAATTAAAAGAAGGTTGTCAGTGTCAGTGGCGGAGTAATATATACGTTGAAAAATTACACTGTATAATTTAAATATAAATATTTTTCTAATATATATACACCTATTATATATTGTTATTTTTTGACTTTTATGTGATTTTACTTTTTTATTTTTTAATATTTTTAATCAAAATTTTAGCTCCGCCATCTATCTTTGTGATGAGGTCTTGAAGGGACAAGAGAGAGTTTCATATTTTTCTTTTGTTTGAATGAAACGAAAATAATGAGAGGAGAGAACTAACTATTCAAATTTGAATAGTTGGTTTGATGGTGAGTAAAAATTTATGAGACCTTTAAAAATATATTTTTTATTTTGTGGGATTTTGTTTTTTCTTCTTCTAGATATATATTGAATTGCGACGATCGATCAACTATAAAAACTTATTTGCATCAAATTAAAATATTAGTATTTTAATTATTATGATTAAGAAGCAAAAAAAATATACAAAAGACACTTGTTATGCTATCATTTGTTTGATATAAACATCGAACAAATTTAATTTTTTCACAACAAATGTACCACTTAACTTGTGGTTTAATGAAAATCTTAATATCTATGTTCAAATTTTATATATGTATTGAAAAATTCATTAATATCTATAATTATTTGATTTTAAATTTAATTGTTAATATTATTATATACTAATTTAAAATTAATATATATATTTATTAACTTCACATTTTAAATTTACTAGTCTGTCATATTTATGAGTGGATTCATCTTAGATGAAGAATGATTCAGTACATATCTTTTATTGAAAAATTACGTAATATACATAAATTAAATACTAGTTATTATAAATATATATTTAATTTTATAAATTTCTAATTCCGTCATCGAGGAGGTTATGATTGTTGGTTGTGAATAAGTGAGTATAAACTTAAAGAGAATTTTATATTTTGTTAATTGTGGAAGGCAATTAATGCAATGTGGACAGTTTGTTGTTCAAAACATATGATTCTAAAGAAGTTGGCCCATGAAAAGAAAGGGGGTTGGTGGGGTATATTACATTTATTTATATGTAATATATACGTTATACTATTTTATAAGTAAGTGAATTAAATACTAGTTCAGAAAAAAAATCAGAAGGTCCCATCTAGTAATTGTATAATTAAATAATATAGTGGTACTGCTATTTAATATATACATCAAATGCAACCAACATAGATGGTAATGAGATGTTAAAATAATTTGTTTATCCATGTTTTGGATTCGAGTCATGAAGTCATTTTTGATGATTAATAAATAATTTGAAGTGCTTCGGATTTGAATCATGAAGTCATCTCTGATGATTAATAAGCAATTTGAAGTGTTTTTTTTGCGTATTCTTGATAAATCGGTGTTATTGAATCGAAATCTGATTCAAATTTAATATAGTATATAGATCGACCCACATTTTTTAAGAAGACGAATTGATACATGCACTAGGCATCTTATGTTGCGATAAGTATACTATGGTGCAACATTTATAGAGGCTTAGGGGATAGCTAAACGATCGATTAAAGATCAAACAAGCGGATCTTTCTCCGTCTTTTACATTTTTGCCTCTATTGTTTTCATTTTTGTAGTTATTCTAAACAATCCATCCAACTATCAAAGATTATCATGGAATAGATTAATTTATTTATTCTTCATTAAAAATCTCGAATTTAAATCATGTAAATGAAAATGAATTCGAGTCATATATAACAACAATATACCAAGTAAATATTACAAGGTTTAAAAGAATTGAAGATTTTCTTCCCTTTTTATCCCTCTCTATGGAGGCAATATACTAATAACACAACATCAATATAAATGATTCTTTTATACTATTAAATTATTCATAAAATTAAATATCCACATATAAGTTTTATTACGATGTGAGAATTTTAATCTTGAAAATATAAAAAAAGTTATTTGCTACAAAAATAAAAAACAATTTGATGGTATAAAAAAATCTTTTAACGCCGTGTATATATATATATATATATAACTTAAACTAAAAAACAATAGCATCACCTAACAATTTACTTCAATATTATCAAACAAGATTTTATTTCCTTGACTAATTTTTCTTCTTCTTAATTTATTCAATAATTAAGTCATGTTTTTATTTTCTTAAGATGGGGCTTTTGGGTGACTGTGTCATTAATAAAATTATCATCACCTAATTTTTATGTCATGAATTTGAGTTGTTATTATATTACTATGTACATCACATTTTTTAAAATATGATTATTTTTTAAATTATATATAAATATAAAATATTTTATGCATTAGACTGTCATTTTTAGTGAAAATAATGGGAGTTAAGAGATTGAGACATTAAATGATAATATATGACTTTTTGGGCTCAATTTTGTAGGTGACTCCATTTAATGATCTATAGATGAAAAATATTAAGTGCGTATTAATAAGTCGATGAAAATGACGTTTAATTATAATTGCGGACATAATTAAATTTGTGTCCCAGGGTTGAGAGTAAATGATTTATTATATACGAATTGAATAAAAGAAAATGATTTTTTTCTTATATTTTCAACTAATTTTCTAATCAATTATTACTCCTTCGATCCATATTAGTTACTATTCTCTTCGTTTTTAAATAAGTGATTTTTTTTATTTTTTCACTTTATTTCAAAATAAGTTGTATTTTATACTATAATCAAGAAGAAATAATTTGTTTCCTTTAAAATTATCCTTATTTTAATACATGGAGTTTTACATTATTAAAGAGTCATTTTTTTCTTCAAGGCTTTAATTAAGAATAAGATAGTAATACACTTCTTATTTTATTTTATTTTAGAAGTGAGTAGGTTTTTTTAAGAAGTGTATCTCAGCTAAAAAAATTATTTATTTTGACACGGAAGGAGTACCGTGTTTCGTCTTTCAAAAGTTAATTGACTAATTTTTTAAATTAAATTGGATTAGATCAACTTCATATTTTATAATTGAAATTTAGATATTTAAAATCTATACACAAAGATAAATCACAATTGTTCTAATGTCAATTTGATGAAAAATATTATTTAAAATATTAGTCAAAATTTAAATAACTTAGAAAAATCGCCTAATTTCTGTTGAGTATCCCCTAAATGGTTAAAATTTGGTGTGAATCCTGGTGGAGTCCGAAACCTAAATAAGCCACAAAAAGATAAAAGTGATCAAAATAAGCCACTATTCTAGTAAGTAACTAAAATAAGCTTAGTGGAAGAAAAAATTTCGTTTTATGCAATATTCCAAACGTTTTCCGTTAGTCTCATAACGTGTATATTTTAATATATAACGAAATTATTTTTTACACCTTGTGAAACAGAACTATTTCTTACACTTTGTAAAGTGTAAGTTTTTCTTACACTTTATAAAGTGGAAGAAAATCTTACACTTTAAGAAAAGTTACTTCACCTTTTCACTTTCTTCTTCTACCCTTTCACTTTCATGGTTCACTTTCATCTTCCAAACGTTTTTTCACTTCGAAGATGTTAATTTGATGGTCCCAATCCGACAACTAAAGCAACCCCACACAAAAAAATCAAAATCTTGAAAGATTGGAGTAGCACAACCCGACAACACAACAATCCGACCCTACAAATTATATAAATTAGGTATTTTTTTTTTCCATCTCATATTCATTACTTTGAAATGATGTTGTAATTTGTTCAAAATTTCAGCAAGTCTTATACAATGTGCATTCAATTACTAAATATTGAGTTAGAAAAAAAGAGTCTTTAATTCGAAAGAAACAAAAGGAATTACACTGTTGGATTGGTATTGTAATTTTCTTAAAGTGTAAGATCTTCTCCACTTTATAAAGTGTAAAAAAAACTTTCACTTTACAAAGTGTAAAAAAAACTTACACTTTACAAAGTGTAAGAAATAGTTTCGTTTTACAAGGTGTAAAAAATAGTACCGTTATATATTAAAATATACACGTTATGAAACTAACGGAAAACGTTTGGAATATTGCATAAAACGGATTTTTTTCTTCCACTAAGCCTATTTTAGTTACTTACTAGAATAGTGACTTATTTTGGTCACTTTTATCTTTTTGTGGCTTATTTAGGTTTCGGACTCCACCAGGATTCACACCAAATTTTAACCATTTAGGGGATACTCAACAGAAATTAGGCGATTTTTCTAAGTTTTTCGTGTGTGTTAATACATAATTTTTAGGTGATATGAAATTTTTCATACACTTTTTTTTTAAAAAAAAACTTTACAAGACCTAATGAAATAGGGGAACCATACCTATAGCATCACCATGATTCACGCCACCTTTCTAGCATTTAAGGGTTACTCAATAGGATTTAGGCGATTTTCTCAATTTTCCATATGTGTTAGTACATGAATTTTTTGATGATATAGATTTCAAACACTTTCTTTGCAAAAACTTTAGAGGACCCTCCATAAAGACCTTGAGTAGCAATACTTATAATCTCACCATGATTTACGCCACATTTTTAACATTTAGGGGCCACTCAACATGAATTTTGCGATTTTCTAAGTTTTTCGTGTGTGTTATAACATGAATTTTTTGGTGATATGAATTTCAGACACTTTTTTGTAAATTTTTTACATGATCCTCCGTAATGACCTGGGGAACAATACGTATAGTCTCACCATGATTCATGCCATTTTTTCGGCATTTAGTATTCACTCAACAAAAATTAAGCTATTTTTTCAATTTTTAATGTGTTAGTATATGAATTTTTTGGTGCTATGAATTTCAGACATTTTTTTTTTTGCAGAAACTTTACATGACCCTTTCTAATGATCTAGGGAAACAATACCTATATCCTCACCATCATTCACACCACTTTTTTTAGCATTTAAGGGTAATTCAATAGAAATTAGGAGATTTTCTCAGTTTTTCATGTGTTTTAATACATGAATTTTTTGGTAATACAATATTTTTATGCAAAAACATTACAAGACTCTCTGTAATGACTTGGGGGAACAATATCTATATTCTCACTATGATTCACGTTATTTTTTTGACATTTAAGGGCCACTCAACAAAAATTAAGCAATTTTCTTATATTTCTATGTGTACTTGAATTTTTTGTGATATGGATTAAAGACACTTTTTTTGCAAAAACTTTACAGGTCCCCCCGTAATGATCTAGGAGAACAATATCTATAGTCTCACCATGATTCACATTATTTTTTTAGCATTTAGGAGCCACTCAATAAGAATTAGACGATTTTCTCAGTTTTCGTTTTGTGTTGGTACATGAATTTTTTGGTGATATGGATTTCTGACACCTATTTTTGCAAAATCTTTTAAAATTCACTGATTGTTCGAAAATAAGTTGACTGAATCTGTTAGCCCGCAAGTTTTGTCAGGTTTGATCTCACAAGCCTGGTGACTAGCACTCGTTTCATTTGCATTTAGGACATCTCTTTTTTAACCATTTCTTTCACATAATAATAGGAATTTAAAAATTTTAAGTATTTTTCGTGTGCATTAGTCTATAATTTTTTTGAAAAATAGTCAATCGACTTTGCTAACCCTTGAACACGGCTCAATCGGGCCTCATAAGTTTGGTGACAAGTACTCATTATATTCAGAGGCGGACCCACCTTGTTCGGTCGGGGTGCACGTGCACCCGTTAACTTCGGAAAAAATAATGTGTGTATATGTATATCTATCTTGAGAAACTAACAGAAATTAGGATATAATTAACAATGCACCCATAAATAGCATAAGAGTTTTATTGTACTGTTGGTACAAGGTAGAGAAACCATCCCTGAGAATAGGGTTCGAATCCAGCTAGAGTGCTATTTTGTTATTTTTATTTTAAATTTAGCTTAGAGATAATACTTGGTGCACCCGAAGTCTTCAAATCCTGAGTTCGCCTCTAATATATTCTTATTAATGATGTCTCTTTTTTCATCATTTTTGTATCACATAATAAGAATTCAAAATTTTAAGTATTTTTCTTATGTGTTAGTCTATTGATTTTTTGAAATTTTTCGACTGACTCCCAAACTTAGCAAGGATGGGTCTCACAATCCTGATGACTGGTACCTTCTTACATTTTCAGTAATGGGCTTCTCCTTTCTTAGCATTTCGATGTCACGTTATAAGAATTCAAGATTTTAAATATTTTTCATGTATGTTAATTCATTAATTTTTTTTAAAAATTAGTCGACCGACTTCATTGGCCTTTAAACTTGGCCAGACCAGGTCTATAGACCTAGTGACCAATACTCATTGCATTTTCATTACTGACGTCTTTTTTTTAAAATAAGGAACTTTGTCTCTTTTTTTAGCATTTCAGTGTCCTGAAATAGAAATTCAAAATTTAAACATTTTATGTGTATGTTAGTCCGCTAATTTTTCAAAAATTAGTTAATCGACTCTGTTGGCAAAAAACAATCATTATGATTTGTTTTGATATTTGGTAGGAATAATTGAAAGGAAAAAAAACCTATGTCGATTGGTAAGCTTTAACGATAAGTGACTATCTAGCTTAGTTCGGAGAACACGGGTTAGCATAATTTATTGATGTGTTGTCTTCTTGCAAGAGCTTGCCACACTTGGTGACATTAATTTTGAACTTGAAGATAGGGAAAGTGGGATTATGGAGAAAGAACTTGAAGATAAACAGCAAACAACCTATACATCATATTGTACTGTTTTGTTTAATGGATTACTAGTACCAAATAGTGACTTTCAAGCTCATGTAAGAAATTGCCTAGACATAAAAATTTAATTTTGATATTGACCTAAGGTCACATTTGGTGAGGTTGGGCCCCCTAAATGGTCCTTAACTAGTTATTGATATTAATCAAAGAGGATATGGTAGTTTTGTTTGATAAATACTAAATTGATGTCTACCTTATACTCTAATTGAATGGACATTTCATTTTCAAACCAACTATTTTGCTTGAGGCTAGGGTGGTCCTATCTTGTTATCTAGGAAATTACATATAATAGTTATTTCTATCGATTTAATGTAAGTATCTTAGTTTGACCACAAAATTTTAAGAAACAAAAATATTAGAGCCTTGGTGCACTTTAAATCTTGTTATCTTAAACAAGTCACATACGACATTGGACTTGGGAGTTACAAAATATAAATAGAGACAGACTAAAGATGAAAGACTCTTGAATTGAAATAAGAGTAGATAGTTCTATATTGAAATACTATTTAAAATATTATAAGTCCGCGTTTTTTTTTTTATGACGAGAAACCCGCAGCTGCTATCCTTTGGGTGAGCACATGGTAAAAAACCCCGCTCCTATGCAATAGCTCGCAAACCACATAGGAGAGGTAACCCTCACTAAGCAAGCCCGTTGCGACGAGCTCGACCCAGAAGGCAAACCCCTTTGCTTTCGCTGGCAAGGGGTTTCGATCTCATGGAAGTCCCAAACCCGACCCAGAAGGCAAACCCCTTGCTTTCCCTGGCAAGGGGTTTCGAACTTAAGACCTCCAACATGGAAGTCCCAAACCCAAACCGCTGAGTCACGTTCAAGATTTTTAACAAAATAAGAACTAGTAGAGACACAGAATGATAGGGCGAGTGATCTCTATTCCAAGAGAACTACTAGCTAGAATGCAAAAATCGTCCAATGGTCTCAACGCTAGTTGTCCCTCTATTCAAATGGTGTTCAAGTATTGATGAATTATCAGTTCAAGAACACAAAATAATCCCCCCCTAATATAAATAATAGAAAAATACTTTTCTACGATGTTTGAGATCTCCGTCTCGATTGCATAATAGGGATATCGAAACTGGTCTTATTGGCATACTTGTGTCGCCATGTATAGTAAGCGCCTTTTCAACAAGGAACTTCATTATTGTATAGTTGACTGGACAAGAAAATAAGTTTTTCTCCACTGCTGAGAAAAAAATAAGTTCGCGAATGCATTGACAACTCTAACCTTCATGATGAACGTTCTCGAGGCAACTCCAACCATGCCAGAACAAAGAAGCAGCCCAATCTTTCTGTCCCAAACTCTACATTGACCAAAATACACAAACCGTAAGTCAATTAATAATAGTATTTTCCTAGTTACAACTAGGGAACGCCAAGTTGCTGTTATTGATACTTGTACATCCCTGTCCAAAAAACAACAACAACAAAAAGAACAACTAGATCAAAACTACTCCAACCATGACCAACTAGTCAAGTAGTCACGCAGGCCATAGGTTAAACAATTAACTCAGTAAGCGAAGATCCGCAATGTCAGTGAAAGGACCGTATTGTGACTGATTTCAAAGCTTGAACCGTGACCTATATAAATCACATAGAGACAATTCTGTCATTACTCCAAGGCGCCCCCCCCCCCCTCCTATAAATCACATAGAGACAATTCCGTTTCTTCTTTTTTTCCAACTTTACAACTAGTCAAACAGTGTCATATAAATTTGCTTGGAGGGAGTAATACTTGGTAGACTACTCAAATTGCAACACAAAAAGAAACGTATTTTATTTCAGTGCAAGTAAGCAAGCATCAACTATCATTGTAATAAAACTCATCAGCCTCCAACAACTGATTACATCAACTAGTTTGGAACTACCAATCATATAAAGTGCAGACATTTTCCCAAGACATTTAAACAAATCTGAAGGATGACAGAAATATGATGTTTAAAATAAATGATTATCAGAAGATATGTACTCAAGAATTTCTCATTAACACTTGGCAAAAAGCCATCTAGCATAATATTGTACTGAAGTGATCAAAGCTACAAAAGAACACACACAAAAAAAAGAAGTGAACAAAGCTTAATCGTTACTGACCTGTGCTCACCCTTTGTCCAAGCAATACGTATCTTTGTAGTGCTCCTGATCTGACCTTAGGTAGATTTACCTCCATTTGACTCACTGTTTAAGTTGCCTAAATTCATTCCAACACTCCAATAAGCATCGCACATGTTCAATAAATTTCATGTGAAGGTCATCAAAGTAATATGGTACTGTACCAAATAACAAGTTTCAACATGAGGTGCCATAAACCAGATAAAAGATTTCATAGAAGGCATCGAGAAGATGCATAATTTACATTGTTAGCTCTATTACAAAGGCTAATATCTAAAGTTAAGGAGCTAACAAAGTCCAAGAAAGTTTCAGGGGAATTGAAGGGGGGAAATTGCTCCAGCTACAGAGAGTTGTTAAAACTCTAGACTTAAGAATGTAGCTTGAGGAAGAGGTGCCTTCAAAGCATCTACTGTTTCTTTCTGTCCATACACACCAAAAAAATGCAAGCAGGGATCATCTTCCATACTTTCCTGACGGGTTTCACGACCTTCCATGAGCTCCAGCTAACCAGTGCATCTTTAATACTACTTGGCATAACCCATTTTAGACCAAAAACTGAGATGAACAAGTTGCATATTCCTGTGGCTACTGGAATATGAAGAAGAAGATGTCTATTGATCTCTGAAGTCTGGTGACACATGAAGCATCTGTTGACAATGTGGATTTTTCTCCTGATGAGGTTGTCTTGGGTGAGGGAGGCTTCATGAAGGGCTAGCCAGCTAAACCAAATCACCTTGGGGGATAACTTGGTTTTCCTGATTGACTTCCACGGCCAATTAACTAGCATTTCATTCTGAGCACATAGTGAATTATATGCTGCCTTCACAAAATATTTACCAATCGCTTTATCCCCCCAAATGAGTCTGTCAGGTGATTGATCACTGATTTGGACAACTCCTAGCCTCTCCAGTAAGCTGAGAAGGTCTTGTAGTTCCCAGTCTTAAAAGTTCCTTCTGAATTGAGGGTTCCAGGTATTGTCAGCTCCATTTTGAGAGATGGTTGAAGATTTGCTTGTGGCTATTGCATAGAGACTAGGAAAATCAGCTTGTAATGTTCCAGAACCTAACTTTTAATCAACTGCCCACCTTAAAACTTACAATTGAGATAGAATTCCACCCCTAACTTGCTGATATACTTCCAAGGACCCACACCATATGGAGAACTAACAACCTCCAGTGATTCTTAGTGTACCATGTTTGGCATTCACAACCTTTTTCCACAAGGCTTGATCCACTTGTGATATCTGCATAGCCATTTCAGCAACATGCTTTTGTTATGTATTGACAAGTCTCTAATTCCCAGGCCACCTTGGGACTTCGGATGAATAACTCTCTCCCATTTGTCAATCTTTAGCTTTTTAAGGTCCTCTAAAAGCAAAATGAACTCAAACATTTATAATCAAGATCTTCTTCCTTGAGTGTATGAATAACAGACAGATCTGTACCTAACAATCAAATATCTACAAAATTAACATGTTTTTGTTATCTACAAATTTCCTTCTCAACTAATTAGTTAATCTGTTACATTGGAGTATGAGATATATCACAAGAATGGAATACTACACTCAATTTAGGAGCTTGGAATAACGGAGATTTTGGTGGCGTTTGTACAAAATGCAGAACATCTCCCTAAAATCAATTGAATCTATAAGTTGACGCGATATCAATTTCTAACTAGTTGAAAATGTGTGCCAATAAAATTTGAAAGAGAGACATGAAAACTACAATAACATACCCAGTGAAATCCCACTAAGTGGGGCCTAGGGAGGGTAGAGTGTACGTAAACCTTACCACTACCTCGAGGAGGTAGAGAGGTTGTTTCCGATAGACCCTCAGCTCTAGTGCATCAAACTTAAGTACAAGAGGACGAAAACAATGAAGAAGCATAGCAGTTATTAAGAAAGGCAGTGTAAAGTTTACAAGAAAGATCGGTAACATCAGCAAATAGTGTGATAATCGAAACACAATAAGCCAAAGACATGTAAACTATTATTTTTATTATAATAATAAACGAAAGAAACTGTCTGCAAGAAGATAATTCAGTCCAATTTACTGCCTCCGCCCATCACAATCTTTTAGTTTGGGACATCACTAAATGTTTTGCAAAATTTATGGTTCGTTTCAAATTATAACTTCCATAAGTTCTAACAATTCAAAATTATTTAACAAATCAAATTTAAACCTTAACATACTTTCTTACTATTGCTTCAACACATCCCTTTATTCTTTAAATGGTATACAAGTCAAATTAATATCATATGTTTAGCGTCCTATCGATTGTTGTCATATAAAATGGGGTAAAAGGAGTAACTTCTTAAATAAAATCATTAATGCATAAAAGAATATTATAATGAATTAAATACTGTACTCTTTGTTTAAACAGAAGTGAAATTGTCACCAAACCAACCAACAAAAAGATACATATCCAATTTGAGATAGTTGTAATCCTTTAATTTCAAGGTACATATCCAATTAAGATAACCAGATATCTACTTGTCAAATATATACTACAGAAAAAAGATGAACCATATACTCATCTCATTACAACATTTTTCACTAGCTATTATTTAAGAAGAACAAAAATGTAAAATGTTTGACCTGTATGTTCCCTAATAAACAGTAAGTAGGCTTTTGAACATGATCTGGTTGATATTTGGAAAAAGAAAAGAAAGTAGCATTTGAAGTTGAAAAAGGGTATTTAGAAGTTGAAGTTCTTTGAGTGAAAACTTGAAAAAACTCCTAGAATGTATTTTTCAAACTTCAAATTTGAAGTTGAAATATTGGACCAATTTGATAAACAAGCAGTTAATTAAAATGATCTCCACGTAGTATTTCAAATTTTGGAACCAAAATTTATGGTAAAAAACAGAGCCTGAATAATGATCTGTCCTCCTCATTTGATGTGGAACCATCACTGGGAATGATTACAAGAAGTCAATCATAAATCATGTCGTATATTAGTGGAAATTCTACATGGGGAAAATGCATAAAGCTACACTCATCCAGTGAAGTAAAAAGTTTGAACTTACCTTCACTGATGTTTGATTCAATTGGTCCCCAAGTGTCTCCTTAAGCACTTGAACATCTACTTGTTTGGATGTTTTATCATACTGGAATTCAATCTTGTGTACCTTAATAATTCAGGCAAGGAAAACTAAAGGCTTCGATGTGGTCAAAAGAAGGTCTTCATCTAGCAGACTCTAGAGAGAGACAAACTAATTTTCTCATAGCTACTGTACAAAGAAGAATTTTTCCTGTGGGATATGAGTTCCCATCAAGCAAGCGACGTGCAAATTCGACATTTCCAGTGACAGACATGATCCGAAGTATCATTTCTTCCATTTTCAGCCTAAGAATAAAGGAACTAATACTCATCAGCTCCACAAAAAGTCTCAATGAGGTATGATTTATTTTCAACATAAACAATGACTTATTACCAACAGTACCAAACAAATGGATTTGCTACTTGCTGGGGAAGTCCTTGGAAGATATGAGGGACTTGTATAATAATAATTATTTACCCACTAGCCCCTACATTACTAGTATTGAGGGGGGCTGTGTGAGTGTGTGTGGGGATGGGGGTGGGGGGTGGGGGTTGGGGATTCATTTGTAAATCATCAAGAAAAAAATAATCAAGTTCTCTACAATACAAAAGCTTTATTTAGCAAATTTGGCATAGCAAGATCGATAGTAAGTTGTGCAAGATTGTGAGAGAGTTGTCAAGTCTCACACGTGCGCTTAGTTGAAGACTAAGGACATGGCAATACACTATTAGTATATGTAGAAGTCAAAACCTATGAAATAGTCTAGAAGCACTTAAAGAATTGCCATCTTTGCTAAGTCACATCTATGTCGCTGTTCTAGTAGACAAGAAGACCTAGCAAAAAGTTACATCTATGTCCTTCTAGTAGACAAGAAGACCTAGCAAAAATGTATTTTAATAAAAATTCAACATTGCAGTTTGAAATCAACTCACCAAAAACAGAATCTGTCACCAACAAATGTTATTCATTCATAATTATATCAAAGCACAAACTTTTAACAGCAGATGGCCATAAACCATTACATCCCCAGGTTTAGATTCCAAAAGTGTGATAAAAGATGATTATGCTCAATTAGCAAGGGTTGGGAGACTTGTATTTTAATTTACTGGTTTGAGTCCTATGTCAAACGAACTAAGTCCAGTACTTGAGTGGAGAAAAGTAAAGAATGAGCCCATCATTCCCGAGTTTCAAAAGCTAGGTTGACCAAAGGGTTGGCTCGTGACTGATTTCTCCATCGCCAAAAAATTGACTGCAACAACTCATCCATTACAAAAGAACTCTCATCAACCAAGTTGACATCACACTTCCAAATTACCTCTAACCAGCTCAACCACATCACAACTTTAAATGACGCTTTTAAATGAATTTTGAACCACCTCTGCAACAAACAATATTTAAGAGATGCTCATCTATGAACTGCTTACTTGAAGACAAACGACTGTAACTGACCCATCATTGTCAAGCTTACACAGCTAATACTTCCAAACCATCACGATATAAACAATCCAATCTAACAACACAGCTCGTCACTGAACAATCACCTTTCAAATCTCAGCTAATTCTCTCCATTTCACTTGTTTAAGCATGAACATTAAGGGGGCGTTTGGTTTGACGTATTGCAGAAAATAATCACAGTACAAACTTTGTATTAGTTAGTCCTATATTTGGTTTACCATTTCACATATGGTATAAATAATAACTGTATTTCTTATACCGGAATCTCCGTATAACTTTATACGGAAGGCAACATGGAATAACTAATCCTAGTATTAGCTATACAGGGATAAATCACCTAAAAGACTAAACTAACCCTGTCCAGTGATTCATTCATAACATACTTCCACTTCAACTCTGCAGACAACCCATTTCTATCTTTATTGCTCGTTGTTCTACTTCAACAAATTATGATCTTGGGCACCAATTGGGTGTTTGTTTGTTTTAGTTGGTTTTGTTGTTTGTATCTCATTGCTATTGTGTTTAATCGGGTGGATAGGAACATTGTGGTGACTTTGGTGATTTGGGTTTTCTTTTGACCTCCCCTTTACTTGCTAATTGTTCCTCCGCCATATCTGAGTCTCCATTTAATTATACATGTTTGTATTAAAAGATTCATTCACCAAAATAAAGCTCTTTACAGGCAACATGATGTTGTTATTCTGTTAAGAAGGCAAGGGTATAATTGTAAATGATACACTGTATATCCAACTTTTAATACATGGACCAAACACCAGATAAAAAATAATCTCTACATTACAATCTCTGTATTACTAATCCCTACATTAGAATTCCCGACTTGTTTTTAAACCAAATGACCCCCAAGTCCTTGCAGGAAACACTAATCCTGTACACAGACTGAATTTCACAGATTCAATAATTCTACTCTTTGTATCACTAAGTGTAATGCATCTAGGACTACTAAATTCATAGCTCTAATCAACATCTAACAACAACAACAACAAAATAGTGCAATAATCAATAAACAACATACTAGGACAGATTATTGAAATCAAGAATAAACAATGCTACAGATCAAAAACAAGAACTACAACAAAACTAGTACTAATCAACATCTAATATTCTCCAATTCATCTTGTTGATGCAAATAAACCATATATATCAGGTTAAACAAATTGGACGCACAAGATGAATTACCAGAATTTATAGTTGTGTGACCATACTTAATGTGAATTCTGAACCACCATCACAACAAAGTCTATTTAATGAGATTCTTTTCTAGTATTCAACTGCTCATATCTCAAGACAAATAGTAACTGATCACTGTCAAAATTATGTGCATTCTTCGTCTCCCTCAGAATTCAGAACACTCCAATCTTGAATAGCACAAAAAATTGACCTATCAATACAGCCTGGTACTAAACACCCACTTTCAAAATTCAAGCTTATTCTCTCCATTTCAGCCTAAAGAAAAAGGGAACTAATACTACTCATCAGTTCCACAAAAGTTCTCAATGAGGTATTATTTATTTTCAACATAAACGACGACTTATTAACACCAATAGTACCAAACAGCCACCCCACCCACCCACCCACCCAAAAAAAAGTAACAGGCACAACAGAAAATTAAAAGAACAGCCAAAGGTGCAGAGTTCTTAAAAATAAAAATCAGTGGACATGGTTTTTGAAGAATAGGGCCTTGTACCTGCACAAGATGGTATTTGGTAGTAACCAGTTTAGTACAAGTTGATAAAATGTTTATATCATAGTTCTGCGAGAGATCTTAATCTGTATAAATCATACTCACTGTTGGCCTGAGGGTTAAAAGTTACACTTGGAGGAACCTAGATTGCAGAGAACCACAAGCATAAATAGTCAAGATTTGAGAAGAGGAAGAAACCTAGTGAGGTTGAGAGACAAGTGTACTTAACTTCCCAACATCACTAAATGCATTGCCATCATAAAAGGTCCCAGGAAATCCACTATCATCATCCCAAGCTGGCATAGCTCCAAAATCTCCCCAAAGAAACACAAAAGTAGACTCATTTCCTTCGCTTCTCCCCAAATCACATTTGAAGCATAATGGAATCCTGGAATTTTTTTTGAGAAGGTAACAACTTGTATTCTATTCCAAAGCAAAAAACCAGAACCTGCCACAACAAATTATAGGTTCCTAATTACAATTGTGGAGAGTAGCAGGAAGATCTTCAATCCTGGAATTTCCGATTCACATGATCGTATGCCTTTTCAATATCAAGTTTGCACAACACACCAGGTACTCCCTGCTTTATCTTCGAATCCATCACTTTGTTTGCCACCAACGCTGCATACAAAATCCGTTTGCCCTCCACAAAAGCATTTTGTGAAGTAGAAACGATTTCAGCCAACACCTTCTTAAGTCTTATAATCCATTGCACTCGTAGCTCACTCCCATTTAGGGATGATAACAATGAACGAGGCATTCAAACTCTTTTCAAATTCACTACTATGTTGGAACTCAGCAATAGAATTCATCACATTTGTTTTGACTGTATTCCAGCAATGCTAAAAAAAGCCAAAGAGAAACCATTTGGGCCCGAGCTTTGTCACATGCTCAACACTCCGCCACTCTTTTCCCCTCCTTCTCCTCGATTGCCCTCTCCAACCATTCACCTCCCGTCCGATTAGACTGAACCCTAAACCCCCCATAGTAGGCCTCCACTCCACTTTTTCTTTAAACAATTTTTCATAATAATCTACCACTGCCCCCTCTACTACTTCCTCCTTTCCCACATGGCTTCTATTTGCTACTGCTGCCCTGTGAAAGAATTTAGTATTAAAGTCCCCCTCCTTCAACCATAACGCTCTCGATTGATGCCTCCAGCTAACCTCTTGGGGCGGATGGCCATAAAAGTTATCTAACCTGGGATTTGCTTTCCTCTCCTTCCAAGGCACTAAGGCAAAAGAATACAAGCAATCATAATATTTTTCTAAGGTAGTCAGTACATAACAGACTCGTCAAGGTGACTAGAGTTACTGTGACATTGGCTCAAAGAAACAGCTTCACAAGATTTTAGGTTGATAATGACAATCTTCTGGAAGTAACCTGTTACATAGTGTTCTATTTTCTGGAAGTAGTAATAACATGGGATTCTTTGGAGGAGCAAAGCCATGTGATAGATCAGTGTTGAAAGCTTTGGTGAAAGCAATTTCAGATTCTGCTTCTCCACTCTTTGTTTTCTAAGATTTTACTGGTGATCCATCTTCATATCAAGGCTCCTCTAAGACTGAGAATTTTCATGAGATATTAAACACCAAAGAAACTTTAAACTGCTGTAGATTTCTCCCATGACTGGAGAGAGGAGGATTGGAAAAGTTACAATTCCTTCTGGTATTCCTATGGAAGCTTACCTTTCACCTTCTGATGCTTCCAATGATAAGGACCAGCCCAGGAAATGTGAAGAAAATCCTGGACTACAAAACAAGTAATCATCAGATCTGTCATCATCCTCAGCATCGGGAAAAGTAAATGGTTCACTGTCATGCCCCCCCAATGTGGTACTTCCCGGCACGAATCCGGATTTAGTCGGGCTCCAATGTGGGTGCCGGACACCGGGTGGGAAACCAAACAAAAAAAGTACCAAATTTCAGTTGTTCTGTTTTCAAGGGCGTCAAATTTCAAATTAGTGTTGAAGGAAACAAAAAGTAAAAGTGTTTTCCATCTCCTGTTGGTTTGAAGAAATTTGATCAACACTGTGAGAGCCTTGATCTGACAAACTTCTTCCATCATCATCATGATCCATCGGTCAGGCTCTACAATTGTCAAATGCATCATCATCCATATCTAGGCTGAACAACTCAAAGTTTGTTCTGGTGAAATCTGTTTCAGCTGGCACCGGCATCTCTCCACCAAATTGACAAATATATGCCTCAGACGGGGCAATGTCTAATCCTTCTTGGGCATATTCAACATCATTTCTTCAACACAATCTATACTAACAGAGAAGGCCTATTAACAATCAGTTGATAGTGGATCACATAAAAAGAACCTTCCAGCATCTAAATGAAAGAATAACCCAAAACCACGTACAATTCCAAGGCCACAAACACATATATCAATAGACTCTGATCTATCATGTGGAATTGCTTCTGGTACAGACTTCCCAGGGTATCTCAAATGAACCAAAAAGGACACGGCAATCCTTTGCACCACCTTCATCAACTAAGCTGATGTCTGATGATAAAGAGGATCTACAGCAAAAGCGGCTGTTGAATAGACAAATAAACCATTTATAAAGTGAAAAGGGATAAATTCAGAAGAAGAAGAAAATATCAACGACAAGAAGCATGTATACCATCAAGTTTCTTCACATTAAAAGAATTGAATGATGACTCCAATGTTGATAGAGGCGATCACTGCAATTTGTACTCAAATTGGTTTAGGAACAGGAAAATTATTCTGCAATCGTTATTTCTTAAAGAGAGGCAGAGTTTAAAACTTTCTTCCTTGCTCTTTTTATGGGATGGCCTTCCTCCTGGTCATTGTCAAGGAGAAAGCAAAAGAATAACACAAATCGAAAGCAGTGGAATAAATAAAGATGATTATATGGGGATTGCACATTGCAATCGACCATGCCATAATTTTTTGTTTCGTTAGCTCAGATTAAGAAAATTTAAAAATTCTTAAATCCATATTAGGAAAAATTGAAATAGATGATGACGCAAATTCTTGATCAACCATCATGAAAGAAAAAACCAACATCCATATACTTACAAGTGCAATCATAACCCTATTATAACTTGAACCAAAATTAACATACAAAAAGGGTAAGTTCTAACCTTATCTTGAGAAGAAACTCTGATATGAACAATGGATGCCGACTAAGGTGACACTTTTGATAACAATTACAGATGAACATGTTGGGACGGAGCAGATGACTAGTTCTTATAAACAGGGTGTGTGTTTCTATTAAAGCCCAAGGGTTTCTTTTGGAGGGGTGGGTTGGAGGAAAAGAAAGGAAGGAAATAGTAGCATCTCTTTTTTATAGATTAATTAATTTTTAACAACCGGTTATTTTATTTTTTAAGGACAGGATATTATCTCGTCAATAATGTTGAGCAAAATATGGATTTAACGACTAGAGAAAATAGGTCGTTGTAAGCATATTTATGAAGACTGGATTCATGTCCCTTAGTTAAGAAATTGTCGTTAAAAGTCATAATGACGTTTCCAAATCAAGATGAAATTTGTTGAAGTATCCAGAATATATTGATAAATTTCAAAATAGATTTCAAGTAGGTTCTATTTTTGTAAGGATTGATAAAGTACTAAATAGAATTCAAGTAGGTTTTCTATTATTTATTTTTTTGAACATTGGTAAAGTTTTCAAGTAGGTTTTCTATTTCACAATTATTCTTTTAAAAACCCAAGCAAATGTTGTATGCATGGGAAACAGGGCAGCTCAACTTCAACTAGCATGGGAAATTCTTCGTGTTTTCGGATGGCAAAACAAATAAGAGGAAGGCCCGGATCAAGAGAAACAACTTGGGGCTCTTTTGGGTACCTAAAACAAGAAAATCTAAAAAAAAATTCTATCGTGCTTCATATCCAAGAATCCATCACATAACTCTAATGGAAGAGCAGTAGACAGAGGTGAAAACTTTTAACTCACATTTGTTATCCCTTAATTCCTTGGCTTCTTACTAAACAAACCTTTGGTAATTTCTCGCAATAGCATTTTGGATATAAATCAACCAATAAATTACTATGAGGGTGTTTGGCTAAGCTTATAGGCCGGCTTATAAGCACTTTTTAGCTAATTTACGCGTCTCGTAAACCCTCAAAGCAGTGTTTTGGACGGCGAAAGGCGACAAGGGCCTGCCTCGCCACGAGGCGAGGCGAGCGGCGAGGCGCTCGCCTTTTTGAATTAAGACGCCAATTAGTACCAAAAAATTAAAATTAAAATTGCATATATAAATATCCAAAATCTTAATAGCAATAACATATATTAGCAAATATTTCAATTCAAAAACTAATAGTAGATACTAAAAGTGTAGAACTTGAATGACGACAATTGACAAGCAATACTAGAACTCCAAAACTCTAAAAGCAATACTAGAACTCTAAATACTATATTAATTAGTATAAAACTAAATTAAGTAGGGAAGAAATAATTATAGAAGGATTAAATTTAAAATAAAATAAAATATAAGAGGCAGATTTCAGTGAGCAGTGTTCACTGCTACAGAACAGAGCACTCAGTTCACTACAACTGAAAACAGGGGACTCAGGTCACTACTACATTACCATTGGAAAACAGAGCACAGTGAAAAGGAGGTCGCGAAGAAGAAGAGAAGAAGAAGAAAAGAAGAGAAGAACTAGAAGAGAAGAAGAAGAAGAGAAGAACTGAAGAGCTGAAGAAGAAGAAGAGAAGAACTGAAGAGCTGAAGAAGAAGAAAAGAGGAGGCCTCGTCTCGTACCTGGCAGCAGTCGCGAAGAAGCTCGACTCTCGATCTCGAAGGGGTCGCGAGTGAGGAGAAGAAGAGCGAAGGTCGCGAAGGTGAAAGTTTGCAAAAATACCCCAAAAAAACCCTAATTTTGGTTTTTAATTATTAAATAAGACCTTAAAAAATAATAATAAAAAAGGCGAAGCCAGTCGCCTTTTCGTCGCCATAGCTCGCCATTTGCAAATCGCCTCGCCTCGCTGCAGATAGGCGATAGTGCCTCGCCTTGTCGCCAAAGGCCAAAGGCGAGCGCCTTTCACAACACTGCCTCAAAGTGCTTATAAGTTGAATGCATATAGGCTAAAATCAGCCAAAAGTCATAAGTTGGTCACCCGTGACTTATGGCTTTTCACCTTATAAGTATTTCTAGTTTGACAAAAGAGTTTCACAATTTTATCCTTAATATCTTCTTTAATTCTCAAAATATCTTTATCAAAATAAAACATCCAACTTCATATTCATTCTATATCCGTCGTTTCTCTTTTCTTTACAAAGATACTATTAACTTTGTATTTTTTTGTCAAAAAATTAAGGGTTCAAATAAAAAGTAACCTATAAGCATTTTTTTACCAAACACGTCAACTGATTATTATTGATTCCATCTAAATACGTAACGACTTATTTACAAAAACAGTTTCAACACTTAAAACTTATCAGCTAATCCAAACAAGCTCTATGAGTCCTCTTTAACCATTCCATTTTGGCTCCAAATCAAGATATCACCATATAATGCTTACGTAAAAGTAGTAGAGGAGGAGGGTGGGGGTTTGGAAGTGAATGAGTTTCCTCAATTTTGCAAGGATTAAGTGTTATCAAAAGCGAAAAGTGTAAAAAAGCTCTAAGGTCTATTGTGGCTTTAAGCACAAAGCGCAAATAAAGTGTGGACTTTAACGAAAAAAAGGTGAAGGGAGAAAAATACAAATATATATGTTTAGTCTAAGACTAATAACTTATAAGCATGAATGAAAAATATATGAACAAAGAAATTGAAAAATAATTACGATAAAATAAAATATCAATTGTTTAGTGTCGTCTCTTTAGAAGAAGTTCATTGGCAAGGAAAAATATGTTTTAGAACCTTGATGACAACATTGAAGCACATTAAGCGAGACAAAGCGCTCAACATGTTTTGAGCCTTGCTTCAAGGCTTAAGTGCGCCTTTGATAACACTGCAAGGATAATTAGTAGCATTTGTCGATATGCAATAACTGATGCTAATCAATTACATGTTAACTTTGTAGATAAAAGTTTTTTGTAACGATGAGTTTTGTAGTCATATTTTTATTTGGTAACCGAGAAATTGGTCTGGAGCCAATCATTTGGGCTAACGTACCGTACAAAACTCAAAGATGATGATCTCACTTTACTCCATTTAAATACTAGATTAAGTTCACTTGACATAGAACTCAAACCATTGTATTAAAATACAAACCACCAACCTTTGCCAATTGAGCATAGTCATTTTTATCACGCTTTTTGAATCTAAACCTAGAGATGTAACGACTTATTAGGTTGAACCATTGAAGCATATATGCGTATCAACGAACTTGTTATATGAAATTTTGTCTTCTCAAAGTTAAGATGAAACTGTCCATTGTATTGACTCATATACTTAATTGTATTTTGGTGATTACATAAGCATTTTGATTTATTTTTTTCTAATTATGTGCTAATACATAATGTCTTTGGAATGTTTCAGTGGGAATGAGGACTTGGAATATTTAGCTTTGGTGTCATTTGACACCAAAGCAAAACATTCCAAGTTCACAATCTCCACTGAAACATTCCAAAGACATTATGTATTAGCACATAATTAGAAAGAAACACCAAAATACAATTAAGTATATAAAGTCAATACAACGGACAATTTCATCTTAATTCCTAGAAGGCAAAATCTCATATACCAAGTTCGTTAGCACACGTGTGTTTCAATGGTTCAACCAAATAAATCATTATATTTCCAAGTTTAGATTCCAAAAGTATGCTAAAGATGACTATGCTCAATTGGCATGGGGCTTGTATTTTAGTACACTAGTTTGAGTTCTACGTAAGTGAACTAAATCTAGTATTTAAACGGAGACCATCATCCCAAGTTGGTCCAATGGGTTGGCTCCAAACTAGTCTTGTTAAAAACGTTGAAGCGCTTGCTTAAAGCGAGAAGCGAAGCGATAAGCTGTCGCTCTAATGCCTTGAAGTGACGCGATGGTGAAGAAATGTGCGCTTCTGTCCCAAAAGCGAGAAGCGTGCTTTTCATAAAAGCTAGAAAAGCTTGCTTTTAGAGATAAGCGCTAACTAGGTTTTTTTTAATTTCTGTAAAAATACTTAACGTAAATTTTACCAAATATTTTCCCTCCTTTGTCGACTACGGCTGGAATCTTTGTAAAAATACTTACGTTGGTTCTTCTTCTCTTTCTGTTTCTCGGTTGCGCAAGGTAAGTAGTTTTTTTTTCTTTTCAATCAGTTGTTTGTAATGCTACTTACTCTTGTGAGAAATATTGGAAAAGAATATTATTGAATTGTTGCATCTATATTATTACATAGAGACCCTATTTATAGAACTACAATACAATCCTTTACCAAGTAGGAAACTAAATACTATTCATATTTCTATTACTATTCCTATTTCTATTCTAAGTAGGATTGTATATACCTATTCCTATTCTAACACTCCCCCTCAAGCTAGTGCATACAAATCATATGTATCTAGCTTGTTACAAATGTAATTAATATGCGAACCGATGAGAAGCTTGGTGAGATATATACCCGTTGATCACTCGACTTCACAAAATTGACAGTCAATCTCAATGTGCTTAGTTTTCTCATGAAATACTAGATTTGATGCATAATGTCAGTCAATCTCAGTGTGCTTGGTCTTCTCATGAAATACTGAATTTGATGCAAAATGTTGATAAAACACAGTGATAAAATTACAATGTTGAACTTCCCAAACCAAGCTTGCAAAGACTGTTTCAGACCATAGAGTGACTTACCACAATCGACATACAAGGCTACTAAACTCCCCCTGAGCAAAAAAATTAGGTGGTTGCTCCATATAGACTTCTTCACAATGCAACAGTCGCCGAAAGTGCTCAAAATCTAGTATAAAGTATATGGATCATGTTGGAATCAATAGACGAGTCGATGTTAAACAAGAAAGTCACCGAAAAACTGGTCAGAACATGCTCATGCACCGGAGTACTAGAATTGATAGTTGAAAGTGATCACAATCTAAGAAATAAAATTATATGAGTTGGGTCGAAATGATGGCACGGCCCTACTGAAAAAGAGAAATTATATGGGTAGGGTGGGAATGATGGCACAACCCTACGTAAATCAGATTTGAGAAGTCACCAGAAAGACGAATGGAACTACGCAAATCAAAAGGAGTCACCAAAAAGACACATTGTGCTATGCAACTCAGATATGAGAAAGTAGTTCGAAAAAATCCATGGTACTACGCAAATTAAATATGAAAAGTAGTCCGGAGAGATGCACGGTGCTATGCAAATCAGATATAAAAAAAGTCACCAAAAGGATGGCACGGTGCTACGCATATAGGATATGAAAAAGTAGTCACCGGAATGATGGCACCGTGCTACACAAATCGATATGAGAAAGTAGTCACCAGGATGATGGCCCGATGCTACACAAATTAATTATGAAAAAGTAGTCACCGAAAAGATGGCACGATGTTACACAAATTAAATATGAACAAATAGTCACCGGGAAGATGGCACGGTGCTACAACTTTTGCTAACATAATCGTTGGCCAGACGGGCAACATATATGGGTAACAGCCGTCCGCCGGCAGCGGAAGCTCTTTGATTGTTTACCAAGATCGTTGAGGCTCTTATACCATGTGAGAAATATTGGAAAAGAATATTATTGAATTGTTGTATCTATACATTGTTACATAGAGACCCTATTTATAGAACTACAATACAATCCTTTACCAAGTAAGAAACTAAATACTATTCCTATTCCTATTCTAACAACTCTCTTGTTATTTCTTCTAATTTAAGATTCCTCTATTTGTAATGCTACTGCGTATGCTCTATTTTTGTTTTGTTGCTCTGTTTTGTGACAGTCATTGTCCTGTTTTTTGCTTGTAGCAAGTTGTATTTTCTTATTCAATATCTATTTCTAGTATCTATTATTTACTTTCTTATCTAAGAATTGAAAGTTTTGCCTAATATGTTATGTCTATTGAGTTCTAGTCATTGTTTTAGTTTTGCTTGTAGCAAGTTGTATTTTCTTATTCAATATCTATTTCTAGTATCTATTATTTACTTTTTTATTTTATCTAAGAATTGAAAGTTTTGTTAAATATGTTACGTCTATTGAGTTCTTGATCATTTTTTTATGACAAAGGAAACCCATTGCCGCTACCTTTGGGTGAGTTCTTGATCATTTTTTTTATGATCACACAAGAGAGGTAATCAGGCAAGCCCGGTGCGACGAGCTCGACCCAAAAGTCAAACCCCTTGCTTTCGCTGGCAAGGGGTTTCGAACATGAGACCTCCAATATGGAAGTCTTGAGTTCTTAATCATTTATCTATGCATATTTAATATTTTTTATTTTTATACTAAATAGTGCTTTATTTGAAAAAAGTGTGTGCTTCACTTCACACTTCTCGCTTCGGTGAAGTGTGCCCTTGTCGCTTTTTTCCATTTCTCACTTTTCTTCGATTCTCGCTTCCAAACACTACTCCAAACCAATTTCTCAATCACCAAAAAAATTAACTACAAAAACTCATCTCTTACAAAAGAACTCTCACCAACCAAGTCAACATCATTTACTTCCAAACTACCTGTAACCAGCTCAACCACATCACAACTTTAAATGATGCTTTTAAATGAATTTTGAACCACTTCTGCAACAAACAAAATTTAAGAGATGATTATCTATAATCAACTACTTACTTAAAGACAAACCATTGTAACCGACCCATTATTGTCAAGATATCACAGCTAATACTTCCAAACCATCAAGAGTCAAAAACTCTAATCTTACAACACAGATCATCTCGTTGAACATTCACATTTCAAATTTCAGCTAATTCTCTCCATTTCATTTGGCTAAGCATGAACATTAAGTCCTCACAAGAAACACAAATCTTGTACACAAACTAAATTTCACAAATTCACTAATTCTAATCTTTGTACCACTAAGTGAACTCATCTAGGACTAATAAATTCATAGCTCTAATCAACATCTAATGTTCTCCAATTTATCTTGTTGATGCAATTAAACCATTTATTCAGGTTGAAGAAATTGGATGCACAACATAAATTACCACGATTTATAACTGTATCACCATGTTTGACGTGAATTCTGAACAACCATCACAACAAGGTCTACTTAAGCAGATTCTTATCTAGTATTCAATAGCTCATCTCAAGACAAATAGTAACAAATCACTCACTATGACTGTCAAAATTATACACATCCTTCTACTCCCTCACAATTCAAAACAATCCAATCTTGAATATTTGCGAAACATTGACCTATCAATACAGTCTAGCACTAAACACCAACATTTTTGATATGCAAGCTTCTTCTCTGAATTTTTAGCCGAACCACAAGGATGTTCTGATTTTTAATTCCATGTAGGAAACAGAAAAAAATTTGAAATAAGGAAACAGCCTATGATGTAATTATGGGGAATCAAACTCAGATTCTCGTTGTGGCTTTAAACCCACTAGACCAGAAATCTGATTATCCCACTCTTTGTATTCAATGAATGAAGTAGTCTAGGACTAATTAATTTTAGTGTTGATTTAACATGTAAAGTTTACTGATCCAAATAAACAACACTTCTAGGTTGAAAAGTAAAGTTGGGTTTAACAGGTGAACTACCAGTACTCAAAAGTTTCATGACCACCCTTATGTTTTTTATTGAGTTAAAGTCATCCAGAGATATAAACTTAGGGACATAAAATTAACCAAACTAAAACTCCTTTCAATTAAGTAAAAGGATTGTACAGAACTTCTGAAATTAGAACACTACATCTAGGGAGAAAGAACCTCTAACCCAAAGAGAATACCACCAAACTTCTCGGTGCGAGCCTCATTGTCCTCTAAGTAGACCTGCTTCACTCTCTGAAACACATGCCAAGTCAGCAAGCTATCTGAGCCAGCCTGATGGCTATTCCCAACCAACCGATTCAGCATGAGAGTTTCTGCAACCCGGTTCAATCCTCCATGAAGGTACGGGAAAAACATCATCATATACTTCACATCATAAACCCTTTCACCAAAAAAGACCTTCAGCAACTTCAGAAACTCTGTCAACACACCTGGCAGCTTACAGCCCGTAAGAACCTTAATCAGGTAGCCAAAATCATAAGCACTGTGAAAAGTGACGTAAGAAACAGCATCATTGCAAAGCAGCCCAGAGGACATCATCAATTCAGCAAACCTTGTGGTATCAGCACCACGTGCCCGCGTCTTCTTAAAGTCCATCCCGTGATCACGGAGCAACTCAATGGAATCCGGTGAATGATCATCATGCAACACATCAAAATCACGGAAGTTGAACTCCCAGATGAAACCAAAACCACAGCCAAAGTCCGGCAGGTTACCGTAAACATCAGTCAGAGTGATACCTACCTGAATCAGCTTAAGAGCATCAACATTCAATTTCAGAATGTTGTAGTGCTCAATCGGGTCCTTAGCACGTATGTCCAACCGGTATATAACACCAGGGAACTCTGTATCCATTGAAACAAAAGGAAAACGGCCGACCAAGCTACGGATCAACGAAAACTCAGACTCCAGATTGTTCGCCCAAACAGAACGGATGAAAACAGGTTTTTTCACGGCGGCGAACGGCGGAGGTGGTGGGATGACGATGGCGGAGAGCGACATGATCGATATGATCAAAAAGCTAAGATAGTGATTTGGGGATTTTGGGTTGGTAGGGTTAAGAGGCGATCTCTCTATATATAGAAGAAGAAAAAAAAAGGAGTTACACTCTATGTGTGAGTGTGGGCCATAGTTTTTCATGATATTCGTATTAGAATTTGACTACCTTTAATTCGCGTCATGAATAAGCAATTTTATAATCAAAACTAATAATTAACGCTTTTAATGGACTACGCGCTTTTCATGTGATGTTGGTATTTTGCGTTGGGGCTCAATTAATTATGATGTGTGTCTAGAATACTCCATAGTCAAAGATTGAAAATAGACACTTTTCGTTAAATGATGAATACTCCATGATTTGACTAACTTTAATTCGCATTATGAATAAGCAATTTTATAATCAAAACTAATAATTAACGCATTTAATGGACTATGCGTTTTTCATGTGATGTTGATATTTCGCGATGGGGCTTAATTAATTATGATGTGTGTCTAGAATACTCCATAGTCAAAGATTGAAAACTGACACTGTTCATTAAATAATGAATGCGTATTTATTATTCTATTACAGTATTTTGTGGTATATTTAAAAATAATTTATTTCACACACAATTGTATTGTCCATCTACGTGACAATTTATGTCACATTTTTCATGTTCCAATTAAAAGTGTGCATAAATCGATTTAATCGAGAAAAATACTATTGAGTTATTAGGTTAACAATTTTTAAAATTATTTTAGGGAAAAGGGACAAATATACCCTTGAAATATCGTAAATGATATGTAGATACCCTCCGTCATACTTTTGGGACATTGATGCCCCTGCCGTCCAAAAACTGGAGCATATATACCATTTATACTATAAGACATACACGTGTCATAATCTTATCCACCGACCCGACATTTATTAAGTATCAGATTGACGGATAAGATTGTGCCACTTGTCCCTATTAGCTAAGTTCTCGCATGAGTTCATATAAAGGTCAACTTCAAACACTCATATCTCTCAGCATATAATGAATTAGGTGGCTTATGACCTATCATATTAAAGGTCTATGAGTCTTCTTTCCAACGTCAATGAGTTTTTCTTATTCTGAGTTCGGAGTAAAAAGCTATGGTTGTTTTACTGGAACATACCGGGCTGGAAAATTGGGCGAACTTACCTACTCAATCGGCGATCCGCCGAATGGGTTGGCGAATCGTTGAATTAGCTCACCGAATTATTCGGAAAACCTTAAGCTTCTGTCTATTTGGGTGATCCACCGAGTATTTTTGGCGAGGAGACCTCTAGATCGCCTATTTGACCGATAGAATTCATTAAAAGGTTGTTTTCTTTGATATTTATGATTTTCTTATTTCCTAGAAGGATATTATTGACCTTTTACCCTAAATCAACTTCCCTAAGTCCGTCTTACAACCTAATAACATCATTATACGTATAACAACTCTCAAAAACCTCAATTCTTATTCTTATAAAGATCAAGAACTCAAAGAAAGGGATTTCTCCAATTCTCAAGATCTAAAGGCTCCAAGTTCAAGTTCAAGTTCAAGTTCAAGATTCTCTTTAAGAATCCTAAGGTTTTCAATCTAAGGTTCTTCTCAACCCTTCATCTCCAAGAAAATCATAAGAAAGACAAAAGCTAGGGTTTCAAGTCTTCCAATCAAGTTTTTCAAACCTCTTCAAGAGCTTTGTTCTTCCAGGTATGTAAGGCTATCATAGTGTTGGACTAATTCGTCTTCACACCCTACATCTACTTTCAAATCAGTAAAAGAGTAATCTAGGACTCTATCTTTAGATTTGAGTATTCTTGAGATAAGTTGATGTTGAGTTCTTGAGTTCCTGTTTATTTAACTTTTATTCCTAATTATTGAATTGATATATATTGTGCATTGAGATTTATTGAGTTGATTGTTCATGTCTATTCTTCAGCATGAACCCTATCCCTGAGTATTTCATTAAGTTCTTATTAAGAATCTTTTAAAGTAAACATTTTTGTCTTAAACAAATTTTCTGAGAAAACAAAGATGAGTTCTGAGAAGGAGTTTTAAAACATGATTAGTATGACAGTCGAGTATGTCATCAATGTTTAAGCAGTATATATCTAGATATGTCATCAATGTTTATGCAGTATGACTTCCCGAGTCATCAATGATCAGATCACAATATGATTTTTGATATAGTTTTGAGAAAGGTTTTAAAACATGATTAGTAGGACAGTTGAGTATGTCATCAATGTTTAAGTAGTATGATATCTAAATATGCCATCAATGTTTATGCAGTATGACTTTCCGAGTCATTAATGATCAGATCACAATATGAGTTTTGATATAGTTTTGACTTTTGAGAAATAGTTTTCAAATATGAATTGAGTAAGAGTATAAGGGGACTAAGTATTTCCAAAGTATCGATTTTTACATTGAGAAAAGAGAAACTTTGATTTCTAAATGAGTTAATGAGTTCAGAAATATTCCAGAACAGTTACCTCTTTTAAGAGGTTATTTTGAATAATTACCTAAAAACAGAGAAAGAGTATGTTTTATACATTTGAGCATGAATATGTTATTGGGAGTAGTATTGCGCACCGATATGAGGATGAGTTCAGAGAATTCAAAATCCTCATAAATCATGTCTGCCAACATGGGTAAATGATCATACTTTTTAGATGAATCTTTATGGCTTAGTGGATCCACTTTATTGAGGTGTGCTATATCCCAACAAGGTACATGACAGTTCTGATAGCGTGGACGATACACTGTATCATTGCGTAGCTCATAGTGATGGTTGTCGATTAGGAAATCTCTCAATTAGAGTTAAAGTGTATTTTGATATATCATTTATTATGTTGAGTTCAGAGATGAGTAAGTATTTTGTAAAGCTTTAAATGATTTAATTAATTTATTTCTTTACATTCAACTTGAGTATATTTTATCTATTGCAGTCCTTTCATTAAGTTATTTCGCTTCGGCTATATTACATACTCGTACATTCAATGTACTGCTGTCATTCGACCTGCATCTTTTTATGATGCATATACATGTGTTTAGAATCATCAACAGACGCTTCGTTGAGATCACTCTACAATTCAATTAGCTCTTGGTGAGCCTCATTGCATTCCGGAGGACTTCACATTTACTTTCTAGTTAGTAGTTTTGAGATGTCGTGGTCTTGTCCCTACACCCTTCTTTAATAGTAGAGGCTTCATAGATAAATAAAGTTGTCTTTCAATATTTACTTTTCCCTTGAAATATTCTTGCAAACTATTATATACATATTTTATTGAGTATTTTGCAAACAGTTTGAGTTGAGTATTTACTTTGAGTTTAAATGTTAAAATTCTATTTTTAAGCCCTTTTATCACTTGAGTAAGTCTTCCGCTAAATAGTCAATCAGGTCAAGGATTCGCTTGGGGACCAACAATGATTCTCAAATGCTAGCCACGTCCAAGATGTAGGCTCGGGGTGTGACAATTTTGATTAATTTGATGTATTGGATGAAACATACCATAATATTTCATATTTTATTAGTTCAACAATCTTATTGTGATATATTAATATTTTCTCCAATACATTAATGTTATAATATTTAATTACTATATTATTTAAATTTATCTCGATTATATTAAGTATATTATTGTTTTTGTAATCTTTATATTATTATACTTCAATTTGTTATTGATCCAACATATTTGGATGTTAAGAAAACAAACAATCTTTATCATTCAGCGTTCAGATACATAGATAACATCTCATTCATACTGCATTTAGATTCAGATGTCTTAATATTAATGAGAACAATTATTGAGTTATCGGTTTGATTTATGGTTCTATAATTTTGATTAATGGTTACACTGATAACTCAATAAGATTATATTAAAATTACTATATTACTCTTAGTTTAACTGTGACTTTAACATTTTATCAACCTTGTTTCCCAAATTTTACATTACTTCTGGTCATAAGCAACACAAACTAGCCTCTCTGACTCTCTATTGCAACATATTCTCTTCTCTCGACGCAAATTAGTATTACGTGGAACATTGAAGGTGAAAAGTGTGGGTTATATCTTATTCCATTATTTTTCATGTGATATTTTGTATTCATTTTTTAGTTCGACTAATTTTAATTTGCATCATAAATAAGCAAATTCATAATCAAAACTTGAAACCGACACTTTTAGTTGAGAAGTAGAGGACGTGAAGCGATGGAGGTGAAAATAGTGTGGGTTATTTGTAACGATCCGTCATGGTCATTATGACTAGGCCAATGGTGAAACAAAACTTTTTGGATAGTAACTTAAAAATTCTAATATAGGTGTTATACCCCATTTTAACTCGAGGTTCAAACGGTGTACCACATATTGGTGATTCTTAAGCTATTTTAAAGAGTCACCACCTAATTACGTTAAAGGTGAATTAGGACACCTACTTTGCTAAAGTTATGCTAAATTAACTCTATATTAAGGTCTACTTAAATTTATGCGATTCTAGGTAAGGGCTCTAATTTATCCTAAATGGAAGGGGTAAGACATCCTTTAAAATCTGTTAAAAACAGTTAACCGGCCAAACTTAGGTTAATTAAATTTAAAAGCTAAAAAATGGGTGCTAGAACGTTAAATAAAAGTCGATGAAATTAGTTAAAAACATTTGTTAAGTCTTGAAATCACTAATACATTCTAAACTTGAAGAGCTCTTGAATTCGAAATAAATTTTTATTTTATTTTTTTTAAAAAAAGGTCATTTGCTTAAAACAACTTTACTTGATCCGAAACTTATTGCTAAAAAATTTGAAAAATATTTTTTTTTAAAATTGTACTTGTAGTAGCACACTTTGAAACGTTTCAAGCTTAAACCAAAGTTGGTTCCCTTGTTTTTTTAAAAAAAAAAATATTTTTAGAAATAAAATTTAAGATTACGCATAAGTTAAAAAAATCATTAGTAACTAGAACTAAAATAAAGGTTCCCAAACCCAATTATCTATCTTATGTTAGCTATTCAAAAAACAAGAATATATTCAAGTCACATAAGCAAGTTAAAACAAATAAATGCTAAATAATAATAATAATAATAATATAAGAAGCCATATAGGCGCCGCCAAATGAGTTTTGGTTGCTTTCGTTGCTATAGCGGGATAAGTTGGGATTTTATGTAGAAAAAGTTCCAAAACCTTCTATTTTTGGCATAATTGTTCTTGAGATTGAGAGAGGCGAATTAGGGCAGATTCTACTCAATTTTTCACCAAATTTTTCGGTAAAGGTAAGTTCATTACTTTTCTGTCTTGTAAATTGATTTTTAAGCCTTAGAATTTGGGATATTACTCTTGCGGGAGGGTTTTGACTTGATTTAATAGTGGAAAAAGTCTTGGGTTGGCTAGAAAGATCATGAATTGGCCTTTGGGATAGAATTTGATTATTTGGGTATAATTAGGTCTTTTTTTTATTGAATGTTGTGTTTATTCATATTTTAGACCAAGAACAAGCTAAGGTACTGAGAAAAGGGAAGGCTCGAGTTTTTTAAAGAATACAAGTTTAATTCGAGGTTGATGATAGTTGTATATTTTCCAATTTATGTATATATGCATATCTACTACTTTATAATATTACTTGTGTAATGGATGTTGAGAAAAACATAAGGAAGAATATGAAATGACATCATGTTGATAATCTCATGCAATGAACCTATTTACTTTACTTGTGGTTTTAGGTGTTTTTGTTCGTTGTGATTGTAATTGTACATGTTATTTATGATTTTTGGTTGTCTCGAGTACCGCGTCAATACAGAATATTAACGGTAGCTTGAATACCATGCTTGGTATAAATACTAACTATGATTGGCTCGGGTAACGCACTGGTACACTAACAATATGTGTGTGGGTTCCTTGAGAGGACCAGTTATGAAGTTTTTGACTAAAAACATCCTTAAACTATACCCCCAACTTAAACTACATCCTTAAATTATCATTCTTAACAAAAAAAAACATCCTCCAAGTATTTAAAACTGAACAACTTCTATCCCTCTATTAAAATTTGTCAAAAAATTATCGAATTCCATACAAAAACGTATGCAATTCATACTATTCTCATAAAAAATATCTATAATTTTATTTCTTGTTGGAAAAAGCTTCCAAAAATAAAAAAATATTCTTTTGAAACCCTTGTTTGCTATTAAAAAAATAATGTTAGGACGGTGTGAGTCTACGAGGAGACATGAACTGCTCTTCTCCTTTACCAACTGAATGGAGTTGCAACTTAATTTCACACCATCTTCACCTTGCAAAGTCAAAATATCGTTAAATCAATAATTTTTTGGGGCAAATTGATAGTTAAGGTGATCAAGATTCAATTGATTTTGATCTCTAGTACTCGGGTTTTATTTTCCATTATTAGAATTAAAAGTCTCCGATCGGCACCACTTTTTGCAGATTCAGTGAGAAGAAAATATTTCAACTGAGAATTCTTTGATATCAAATCAAATGAAAAGAAAATAAAATAAAATTGCTAATTAAAAGGAAGACAATGCAAAATGTTGTTGCTAAAAAAATTCACAATATTGTTTTAGATGTATGTAGAATGAACAGAATTAGTTTATTGGGGGTGATTTAGGGAGTTTTGTTGAGAGTAGTGTGAATCGTACATGTTTTTGTGAAGAATTTGTTAATTTTTGATAAATTTTAACAAAAGGATGAAAGTTGTCAAATCTTAAATAATTGAGGGATGTTTTATGTTAAGAAAAATAATTTAAGGATGTAGTTTAAGTTAGGAATATAGTTTAAGGATGTTTTTGGCCAAAAACTCATCAGGTGCAATTGTGATTCCCTAAGAGGACCGGTAATTGTGGTTCCATGAGAGGACCGAGTTATTTCAATTGTGATCATATGGGACATGTTTTAGGTATTGGTTGATTTAGGATATTGTGACTGGAGTCCATGTGTTCGTAATTGTTGATTATATGTGTTGGCCTATGTTTACTATGTTATAATTGTCTGTTTACATTCATGGTTGAAACTGATCGTGTGATTTTACAAGTACACTGTAGTTGTGTACTGATATTGTACTCTTTCTTTTCTTGTTGAGTACAAATCATGCGTCTAATATGAGACCTCAATTAAGGGACACTTGACTTCAGATCCAAAGGCGAGCTACTCTTCCAGGGTACCATAGATTCTTCTATAATTTTCTTGTCCATCTTTTCGAACATAGATTTTAGAAAATTCGATTTGTGTTTCTAGCTTCGGGATTGCATCCCCATTGTTGAGTAAATAGAGTTTTGATACTACGACTTTCAGTTTCTTGGGATTAAATTCCACATAGTATTTTGGTAATTGACCGTGTTTATGGGAACTTGGTTCATTATGTATTCTAAAATGGTTTTCTTGGTGTTTTTCTATAATGACTATCTTTGATAAATGATTTGATGGGTTAAGTTGGATTATTAGTTGGTTCTCCCACTCCCACTGAAAGGTTAATGCGCGTGCAACTCACCAAGGGTCAGGATCATGACACTATTATAGCTTTTCCCATTGTTTTCCATGTGATATTCGGTATTCGCTTTGGACTTGACTAATTCTGATGTGTGTCCAAATACTCCATAGTCAGAGATCGAAATTGACTCTTTTAGTTAATGATGTAAGAGTACTTGTCACTTTGTTACAATTTTTGTGGTATATTTAAAGATAATTTATTTTGCATGCAATTGTATTGTCCATGACGTGCCAATTGATATCACATTTTTCGCGTTCCGATTAAGGATGTGCATAAACCGATTTAATCGATAAACCAAATCGAAAAAAACACTACTAATTTATCGGTATTGGGTAATTTACTAAAAAAAAATGATGGAATGAAAATTAGAAATGATAAATAACATAACAATAAATAGAAAATAAAAGTAAAGTTATAGAAATTTTATTTATAGTTGGTAAAAAGAGAACCTGCAGAAATTGAAATAAAATAAACTTTGGCTCACAAAGTAGTTAAATTCACAAAGTAGTAAACTAAGTATAATTTACATAAACTCCATAGTGTAAATCCTAAATTACATCATATCCCTACTCTTTTCTATTTTACAAAAATCCCTTAAAATATCAGTCATCCGAATACATAATTGGATGTCCGGATACATTAATTGTGATACATTATATATGTGGCTGTTGCGCTTAAAAAGGAAAACAAAACAGAAAATCAAATTAAAATCCCATAATTTATGCTATTCAGATCCTCTTTATTGTGTCAATCAAAGAAACATAAATCCTAAAATAACAAATCAACTCAAAATTTAAAATTCAAAATCCATGTTCATCTTTGTCCTTGTTTCAGCGAAGAAACTTTCGAGTAGGATTCAAAACTTTTATTGAAAATTTGATAAGATACATAATGAATATTTTGATTTTTGACTGACACTCTCGAAGGAAGAAAAAATTGAAGATCGTAGCTTTTGGGTTCTTCAAATTCTACACAAATCTCATTATGATTGACGACCAGGACCTGGGTTTCTTTGCCAACTTTCTTGGTATCTTTATTTTTGTGCTGGTGATTGCTTACCAATGTGTGATGTCAGATTCCAAATATGAAGGCAATTGAAAGTTGTTATTTTATAATTAGCTTGGGCAAAAATAGTTATATGTATTTGCCATAGCTTCAATTTTCGAATTGAAAGATCTGATAACGAAAGGTATGCAACACATATTCTTGTGCTTTAATCATTGATTTTTCATTCATGAATCTGTATATTGATCGATAAGTCGTGATACATTACTGATTAGAACTTGATACATTAAAACTTTGACGTATATGTTATGGGTTTGCAAATCTGTGAGTTACTGTACTGTTAATATAAAGTATCATATACATATGAATTTCTTTTTTGATTATTGAATTTGTATATGCATATATAAATCATGATACATTACCGATTTCAACTTGATTCAATTCTAGTTTGATGTATATGTAATGGATTTTTATAGATGTGAGTTAGTGTGTTGTTACAATAACGTATCATATACATGTGAATTTCTTTTTTTTAATGTATCAGTATATGAACTTTTTAATCGATATATGAAGGTATGTATCAATTTATAAATTATCGTGTATTTGGAGTTAGTTATCATTAGGCTGTTGTGTATCTTAAATTGAGTTAATTGATATGTGATGTATCTTTAACTTTCAAATGTGCGCATGTTGTTCCATCTTCTAAATTTATTTATTAAGTGTATAACGGTGGACGAAGATACATTGTTTGCCTTGAGAGAAAAAAATATGTAACTGCAGATTTCAGCATGACGAGATACCTTGTGCGCACACAATTGCTGTTGTGAAGAGCAAAAACATCACAGAGATACATCCCTGCTCTGATTACTACAAACCAGCTGCATTAGCAAATACGTATGAACTTTCAATGATTCCAATGTCGGATAAAGACGATTGGTCAGTATCGAAATTTGTTTTGGAAGAAATTGTCTTGCCACCTAGGTAAGCACAAACACAAACATTTGTGTACGTTGTGGACAAGAATGTCACAAACGAAGAACTTGTACTTTCTTTTCGAAAGAAGATTGAAAAACTCTTTTTTGAAACTATTGTTATGTTTCAGATACATTATTTTGAGATTATAAATTTTCAATTTTTTGCTTTTTTCACTTTTATCTTGATAAAACATTACAATTTACTATTAGCTAGTGAAATTCTGATACAATAAATTGAAATGTTAAGATTTTCAATCTTGTGTTCATTTTTGCAACACATTATGTTTGATATACCTTTTTAAAATAATGTATCATTATCTATTTGATAATATTGTATCAGAGATTGTGTTTTTAGAGATGGTACCACTCAATATGGTTCTGATATATTTTTATATAATGTATCATGATCTAGTTGAAAATGATGTATTTGATACAATAAGGTTGTGAAAAAGTAGAATGTAAAATGAAATAAAGTGTATCTATAAATGTATCACAATAAGTAAGAATTAATTTATCAATTAGATACATGAATGAATCAAGAACTAACTATAACTAATTATTCAATGTATAAGCATGAATGAATAAACAACTAATTAGAACTAAGTTATCAAGTAAATACATAATTGAATCAACAATCAAGTTATAAATTATATTGCATTGGTTAGGTGTCAAAATGTATCAGCAGTCAGCAACTAACTAAAACTAATGAGAAGAAATAATAATGTGAGCATTAATGAATCTAATATTTAGTTTTATTCAAATTATGTATCGATTTTTATAAGACAAATGTGTACGGCAATTCATACCGTAAATAACAACTAAAAATAGTGAAAGTTAAAGTCAAAATAAACAACTTTTTAGAGAAGCACTCTAAAACTCGAGTACGAGTATCTTAAAACAATAAAAAAAAAATAATCTAAAACTAGAGTTAATGTATCTCAAAAACAATAACACTATAAAAAGATGTCTAACAACTGATAGATAGTCTCTATTCAACATTAACCAAATTGTCTTGAGTTGGTGTTGTGAATTGACTCTTAGGCCTTGGTGGATGATCGACTGGAGAGAGAAAGATCTTAAAATTCAAAATTGTTATGAGAGAATAAACTGATAAGATTGTGGGAGTAAAAAAAAAGAGTGATTTAAGGAGTGAAAAGGGGAGAGATAAACCTGGGTTAGGAAAAAATAAGTTATGTATCCGAAAGTTGGGTTTAAGTCTGGCAGCGGTACCGGTAACGGACCTGCCGGACCGACACCGATCGGAATCGGGGTCCGATGGGCGGAAAGGGACCGAAATCGGATCGGACCGAGACAGGTAGTTTCAGAAAATATAGCATATTCCGTCCCGGATCGGTACAGTATCGGGACCGGACCGGTAACCGGGATAACGACTATTTTTTTAAAAAAAATAATTATTAAAATTAAAAAATCAGAAAAATTAATCAATTATTAAAACTTTTATACTTTTAAAGTTTGAAATTTAAACTTTTAAACTTTTAAACTTTAAAAGGTTAAAAGTTTATATTCAGACTTTTTAAGTTTAAAAGTTTAAATTTCAAACTTTAAAAGTTAAAAGTTTAAATTTCAAACTTTAAAAGTTTAAAAGTTTCTATTTTCAACTTTGTCATTTGAAAATTGAAAATATAATTAAAAAAAGACTTTGTATTAAAATTGAAGGCAATAATAATTTTTTTTTAAGGCGAATAGCCTATAGTTTTATTAATATTAATTAAATAGTACAATTTGAGTTACAAAAATTAGTAGAGAATTAGAGGACCTAATCTACACAACCACCTTCTAGGAAGGGTTCTGTTTGAATTAGACTTCGAATTATCATACTCATACTAATAGTTCATGCTACCAAGTCAATCTTTTCTTAAATCATTTAACATTTCTCTAGTAACATGATCTGGATTTGGTTGATCGGCTAGTTCCTCCAATGCATCAATGCCGTCGTCACTAAAATCTTGCAACATTTCATCAATATCATTTTCAAATTTGGTAGGTAAAGCTGGACGCCCATAACTTCTTCTCCCGCCATTAATCCAATTTCTAAATAGTATCGATATCTCCAAGCTATCTGCTGCTAATGAATATCTATGCTCTCCAATTTGAAATCTTGCTGCACTAAAAGCGCCTTCCGAAGCTACTGAAGATGCTTGAATAGCTAATACTTCTCGAGCCACCGGTTGAAGTTTTGGAAATCCCTTGCCACGATTGCTCCACCAATCTAGAAGATCAGGTAAACCTTGTGAATCCTTAATAGTTTCCGTATTTTGATTAATATATGCATCAAAATCATTTTTATCATTATGAGAAAGTTCAAGATAACTATCTAGCATATCATCAATATCATCTACATTATATCTACACCTAGAAGATTCAGGTTCTTCATTACGTACTACATTTCTTCTATTCTTATTATACAAGTCATACAATTTTCTAGCTTCAATTATTATACTATCATTAGCTTCTTGACAACTAGGTGTTTCAAAATCTTGAATATCTAAATTGAAATATATTTTATCAACCATTCGTGATGCACCTACATCTTTGTAATGTGGGTTTAACAAACAAGCGGTTAAATAAATTTGAGGAATAGGAAAAAAATATTTTTAAAATTTTTCAATCATCTTCTTAACAGAATCTTCAAATCTTGATTTATTTTTGAATTTATAAAATTTACTAGAAATAACACAAATATTTGGTAAAACAGAGCAAATAGTTGGATAATAAAGTCCAGAAATTTGTTTTGTAGCTAAATAAAAAACTTTTAACAATTCTATAAGTTCTTTTACGTCATTCCAATCATTTTCATCAAGTCTATAGTTCATATTTAAATTATGAGCATTCCAAACCATTTGTAAAAGTTTCCTATATTCATAAGCAACTTGAAGCATTTCAAATAAAGAATTTCATCTAGTACACACTTATTTTGAAAATTTTCTAGGTGGAAGATTAAATTCACGACAACGATTTTCAAATTCTCTACGTCTAGACTTAACTTGACATTTAAAAATAAAATGACATGCAGTTTCACATTTTATGCAACCATCATTATACATTGCTATACCGTCTCTAACAATCAAATTATATATGTGTGCATCACACCTAATATGAAAACCATCAATATAAATAGGGCAAAGAGTCAGTTTTAATATTTCAACACCAGATGTATTATTAGAAGCATTATCTAAGGTGACACTAATTATTTTATCGCAAATTTCATAGTTTTGTAAAACATCTACAATAGTTTGAGCTACGTAACTACCGATTTTATGCATTTCACAACATTTATAACCTGATTTTTTTTTTTGCATAATCCAATTTTCATCGATCAAATGCGCAGTAATAGTGAAATAATCATTACCATTTACACTACGACCCATATCAGAAGTAATAGTTATTTTACAAGTATTATAATAAAATAAACAACGAAGATATTGAAAATGTTGAGCTTGATAATCAAAGATAGCCTTTTTAATTGTGTTTCTTGAAAACCCTTTAAAATGTGAATTATACACAATTTGAATATAATGAATAAAATCAGAATTTTCAACAAAACTAAAAGGCAAGCCAATAACAACAATCATTTTAGCTAATTCTTCAAGATCTTTTTCTCTACTATATGAGCGTTGTGTACTAGGGCCAGAAGCATTAGAAGGATCAAATTGCGTTTGGACCATATTAGAGCCCCCTACTCCTACAGTTGCACTAGGAAGGGTGGTACCATTCTTTTTAGTTTCGGCTACAGCTTTAGCATGAAAAAATTCATTTTTACAACATCCCATTAAATGATTACTCAAATGTCCCATCCCACCCTGTTTTCCCACAGTTTTATGATTCATTCTATGTTTACATTTATTACAAATAGCTTGTGTTTTATCTTCATTCTGAGTCATAAATTGCCACACAATTGATTTTTTAGCACGTTCTACCTTAGGCCTAGGATGTACGGAGGGAATGGGAACAGGACAACGAGAGGGAGCGGGAGTGGGACTAGTAGCCGTAATTGGCTCTGTTTCATCATCATCATCATCATCTTCCTCAAAAGTATTAATATCATAATTAACATTATCATGTTCTACTTCTTCATCTAATTCTTCATCAATATTACCAAACCTTCTTTGTAAAGATTCATGATAAGGATCTAATTCAATATTACTATCAATATTAAAAATAATTTCATCAACATGCGTAAAATCTTCCGTATTTATTCTTAGTTGTGCTACTTTTCTAGTTTTAAATTTAGAAGAACTACCGATTTTTTTATTTTTCTCAAAATTTGAGGTAAATAAATTAGTGACCGCATCATATATAGTTATTTTACCTTTGCCAACATTGTTTTTACTGGAATCCATATTAAAATATGAAAAGTGAGTAAATTATATATAATACGAAAATTAAATGCAAACAAACAAATAACTAAATAAGTAGAGACTAGAGACTAATTACTCACTAAATAAATAAATAATTAAATGCAAGCAAATAAATAACTAAATAAGTAAATTATATATAATACGGAAATTAAATGCAAAAAGATGTGAGTTGAAACGAATGTACCAAACGTCTACTTAAAAAAGTAGACGTGTATGACCGAAAGCCGAAAATTGATAGATGAAAGTTGAATTTTGAAGCTCCAAAGACCAAACTAGTAATCCACCAAATATTTCAAACCAATATAATTTGTAATTTAATAGAGAATTAGAGATTAGAGACTTGAGAGTTGAGAGAGTAGAAGACGAAGAATATTTGTGAGTAAAAATAATGAAAGATTGGGGTATTTATAGTTAAAAAATAGGATAAAAATGTAAATTTTAAAAGTTTGGGGGGGTAGGGGGTGTTTTGGGGGTTAGTGGCTGAAATAGCCGTTGGGTGGGGCCCAATACACGTTACCCAACGGCCTGCCAACGGCTATATTACATTAATTTAAAAAAATAAAATAAATTCCCTGACTCAAACCGGACCGGACCGGTTTGGACCGAAATCGGAACCGACAGTTTTCGGACCGAAACTAACCGGTAAAACCCGGTTTTCATCCCGTTACCCCTCCTGGTTCCCCTTCGTAACGGACCCAATCGGAGCCTGCCAGAACGGTAAAAGATCGGGATGGAACGGTACCGGTACCGGCACCTTCCGGTTCCACTGCCACACTTAGTTGGGTTTAATGGAGTAAAAAAAGGGATTTTAGTAATATTTAGAAAGGGTAGGGAATAATAGAAAATATTTAACTAATGTTGTGTATATAGGTAATTTATCCTTGTAAAATTTTTAGGAATCCCATAGTGTAAGGAGCAAATTACATTCTGTCCCTACTCTTTTCCAATTTACAAAAATTTCTTAAAATTGCTGTCATTCGGATACATCCTATTCTTTCGGATACATCACATTTGATACATCATACAACTAGTTTGTTGAGATAAAAAAGAAAATATAAAATTAAATGTCAATTCCCCAAATCATGCAAATCAAATTGATGTCAATCTCTCCTAAATAATTGCTCCAAAGAATTTAAATTTTCTTCTCTCAAATCTCTCCCAAATCGTAATAGATTAAAAAAAAGTGGACAATTTTATATAGTTATGTATCATATAAAAAATTATGAATATGATATACACTGATTTATTTATAACACAGTGTTGTAGATACTTAACAACATGTGATACATCACAACATGTGATACATCACAACATCTGATATATAACTATGTTATATACATAACAAAGTTATGTATCATATACATAACTATGAATATGATACAAACTGATTTTATTATAAAACATTAGTGTTTACGTATCAATAGTAATATTTGATAGTGTCTACAGATACATAACATACTACTAGTTGAGTAAGACTTGGTGTATGTATAGTAGTAAAAGATAACGAATTTTGTTATAGTTGTGTATCCAATACATAATTATGAACATGATACATATTAATTTGTGTTTCAAAAATTAGGGTTAAGTATTAAAACTAATATTTGAAAATGATATATTGTAAATGATAAAATTATAATGCATCATAAAGGTGAAACTAATGAATTATACATTAATTTAAGAATAAAAATCAATTAGATATATTAAAAGATCTGTTGAAAGCAACAAAAAACAAAAAAAATCAACAATTTGATCTGCTAAAAGAAAAAAGAAGAAGAAATCCTTCCACACTATCTCCTTTGCTCTGTATCAACTATTGTAGCTTTTTTTTCACTTTCAACAGTGGTGTCACCCATGGATCTCGACCCAAAGTTTTTACCGGAGCCACCAGCAACTCGACCTTTTACCCCCTTTTTTGACCGTTTTTTCCACAATCGATTTTGAAATTGAAGATGCATCCTTCTTCGAATAAATTTGTAGTTGAAAAAGCTAAAAAAAAAATTGATACCTGATGAAGTGGAAAGAAAAAATGGATGAAGAAGAGAACTTGTAATTGATAAACGAGAAAGAGAAAAGATTTGAAATTCAAAAATAGAGCGATGGAGATAATTGGTGATACCATAGAGTGATTTTAGGCGTGAATAAAGGGAAAAAAATGTTGGGATGATAGTTTACAATGATGTATCCAAAAAAGTGAGAAAAATTATGGAAAAAAGTAATTTTTATAATTTTTTAAAATGATAGGAAATAATAAAAAATAGGATAAAAAATGATGTGTAGTTAGGTAAATTTTCTGAGAAAATGACATAAATAGTTCATTAACTATATGAGTAGGTCTAAAATGGTCTCTTAACTATACACTTAACGGATTTAGTTCTTTAACTATTCAAAAACTTTTCAGCTTTGATCCCTTAACTATACACTTACCGGTTTTAGTCCCTTAATTATAAACTTACCGATTTTAGTCCTTTAAGTATTTAAAAACTTATCAGGTTTGGTCTTTGTCCATTTTTTAAAATACAAATAACTTATGTTTATATTAATGGAATCCATGCCTCGAGAAATTAAATCATTTAGCAATTTTTTCTGTTGTTTCTCTCTCTCCGCTATTTTTTCTTCAAATTAACCTTATGCGAAGAACCTTAACCTCAACGATTTAAAATAAAATTCACGGGAAAGAAAATATAAGTCATAATTTTATTCAGCAGAGGATAAAATGAAGCATATTATTGCTACTAATAACTTGATTATGCTAAACTTTATTATAAAAAGAAAAAAATTATTACCCGTTAAATCCAAAGTTTGTACTCCAACGACTTCATTCAACGGAATTTGTTTAATTTTTCAGAATTTGAAATTTATAAAATGGTAGATTTGTATTTTTTTTTTTAAATAGATCAATTTTATTATTCTATTCATTTTATTTTACGTAAAGAAATTTGAGTAAATTAAATAAAATCCACACGGATTAGCATATTCAAGTGCGGATCCAAGTCATTAACAACAATTATATGCTTAATTTTATCCTCCATTGAATAAAATTAGGACTTATATCTTCTTTCCTCATTAATTTTATTTTGAATCGTTGATGTTATTGTTCTTTTCATAAGAGTAGTTTGAAGAAAAAAGAGCGGGGATAGAGAAACAACTTAAAAAATGGGTTAAAAAATTAATTTCACGAAGATATCCGTTAACATAAACCTAAGCTATTTGTATTTGAATACTTAAAAGACTAAAATCGATAAATTTATAGTTAAGGGACTAAAACCGATAAGTATATAGTTAAGAGATCAAAACTGATAAATTTTTGAATAGTTAAAAGACTAAATCCGTTAAGTGTATAGTTAAGAGACCATTTTAGACCGTTAATGGATTATTTATGTCATTTTCTCTAATTTTTCTGAAACTTTCCTTTTTGTTGATTGTTTGTTGGGCTTTCTTCAGCCCAAGTTTGTCTTTTTTAAGTTTGATATTTTTTTTAAAAAGGTGCCGAAAAGAAGTTGAGGTTTTTTCAACATTCTTCAGTCTTCACCGATTCTTGTCCTCTGGCTATTTCATCCTCCATTTTTAGACCTTGCCCTGCACTGGCCTAAAACAATAATTTGCCCTGCCCTACTCCACCTCGCCCTGTTTAAAGCTTCCCCTGCCTCGCTCTATTGGGGTGTGTCCTGCTCCCCAACTAGCAGCTAGCTATTACTTTTTCTTGATTGATGGAACTCGATTTTCTCTCTGTACATATGCGTAATCCACCATTTATTAGAGGCATTTTTACAAGTTTTTATCATGTGCCTAGAACTCGTTTGATAATATGTCCCAATGAACCTCAACGTGGTAAAGTTTCATTCTTTCCATCTATTCACTTTTTCTCATGTGCTGCTGTAGTACAAGTAGTGGAAAGCCCATCAGTTGAACAAAAAACAAACTTTCAAGATTCTGATGGGTATAGTAGGTTGAGTACTAAAGAGTTGAAATATGGTGCTAAGAAGAGGTTAGTGCAAAAGGGTAATGGTGGGTTTTTGATTAAGGAGAAGAAAAGGGGGATTAAATGGTATTCTGAAATGCTTAAAGATTATGCTGCTAAGTTATGTTTGAAGGAAGGTAAAGCTTTACATGGTGAAATGATTAGGAGTGGGGTAGAACCAGATTCACATTTATGGGTTTCTTTGATTAATTTCTATTCGAAATGTGGGGATTTAGTTTTCGCGGAAAATGTGTTTGATTTAATTCCGAGCAGAGATGTTGTGTCGTGGACAGCGTTGATAGCAGGGTTTATAGCTCAAGGGTATGGAAGTAAAGGGATTTGTTTATTTTGTGATATGAGGGGAGAAGATATTAGGCCTAATGAGTTCACTTTGGCAACAGTTTTAAAGGGTTGTTCAATGTGTTTAGATTTGGAGTTTGGGAAACAACTACATGCTGAGGTTGTTAAAGGTGCAACCTTTTCAGATGTTTATGTTGGTTCTGCTCTTGTTGATTTGTATGCTAAATGCTGTGAATTAGAATCGGCTGTTAAAGTTTTCTTTTCCATGCCGGAGCAGAATTCAGTATCATGGAATGTTTTACTTAATGGGTATGTGCAGGCTGGCCAAGGAGAGGAGGCTCTGAAATTGTTTTCGAAGATGTCAGATTCAGAGATGAGGTTTAGTAATTATACCCTATCTACTATTTTAAAAGGTTGTGCAAATTCAGTTAATCTGAAAGCTGGTCAAGTTATCCACTCAATGTTGGTCAAAATTGGGTCTGAAATGGATGATTTTACAAGCTGTAGTCTTCTAGATATGTATAATAAATGTGGTCTTCAAGATGATGCCCTGAAAGTGTTTTTAAGGACTAAAAATCATGACATTGTGGCATGGACTGCAATGATCAGCGGACTCGATCAGCAAGGACAGAAGAGAGAAGCTATTCAACTTTTTTGCTTGATGATGCATTCAGGTTTGAGGCCTAATCAATTTACACTAGCTAGTGTTGTCAGTGCAGCAGCTGATTCAGTGGATTTAAGGTGTTGCAAAAGTATCCATGCTTGCGTTTACAAATTTGGTTTTGACTCAGAAGAGTGTGTCAGTAATGCATTGATTGCAATGTACATGAAATTTGGGTCAGTTTTGGATGGGTATCGTATATTTTCTTCTTTGAGTAATAGGGATATAATTTCGTGGAACTCCCTTTTGTCTGGATTCCATGATAATGAAACTTCTTATGAAGGGCCTAAAATCTTCAGGCAGTTGCTTGTTGAAGGTTTGAGGCCAAATATTTACACGCTCATCAGCAATTTGAGATCTTGTGCAAGCCTCTTAGATGCCAGTCTGGGGAAACAAGTGCATGCCCATGTAGTTAAAGCTGACCTTGGTGGCAATATATATATAGGAACTGCTCTGGTTGATATGTATGCCAAGTGTGGGCAGTTAGATGATGCAGAATTGATCTTTTATAGATCGAGTGAAAAAGACGTCTTCACTTGGACAGTGGTCATTTCAGGTTATGCGCAGTCTGATCAAGGAGAAAAGGCTTTCCGATGCTTCAATCAGATGCAAAGGGAAGCTATTAAACCCAATGAGTTCACTCTTGCTAGCTGTCTAAAAGGTTGTTCACGTATAGCCAGCCTAGACAATGGGCGGCAGTTGCATTCCGTGGTAATGAAGTCTGGGCAGTTCAGTGATATGTATGTAGCTAGTGCGTTGATTGACATGTATGCAAAATCTGGATGTATCAAAGATGCCGAGTCTCTATTTAAGAGCATGGAATCTAGTGATACAGTGTTGTGGAACACAATTATATATGCCTACTCCCAACATGGACTAGATGAAAAAGCGTTGAAAACATTTAGAACCATGTTAAGTGAAGGTATTCCGCCTGATGGGATTACCTTTATCGCTGTCCTCTCTGCATGCAGCCATCTGGGCCTGGTCAAAGAAGGACGAGAGCATTTTGACTCAATAAAAAATGGCTTTGGTATCACTCCTTCAATAGAACATTATGCTTGTATGGTTGATATCCTTGGCCGTGCAGGCAAATTTACTGAAATGGAACACTTCATTGAGGGTATGGAGCTTGCTCCTGATGCCTTGATATGGGAGACTGTTCTTGGAGTCTGCAAGGCTCATGGAAATGTGGAATTAGCTGAGAAAGCTGCAAACACACTTTTCGAAATTGATCCAAAAGCAGAGTCAAGTTATATATTGTTGTCCAATATATATGCATCAAAAGGTAGGTGGGCTGATGTTTCGACGGTTAGAGCACTAATGTCCAGGCAGGGTGTCAAAAAGGAACCTGGTTGTAGCTGGATTGAGATTGATAATCAAGTTCATGTCTTCTTATCTCAGGATGCTTCACATCCTAGGTTAAAGGATATCCATAAAAAGTTGGAGGAGCTGGCTTCGAGAATTACTGCCGCAGGATATATTCCAAACACAAACTATGTGCTTCATAATGTCTCTGACAAAGAAAAGATTGGCAACCTTTCACATCATAGTGAAAGGCTAGCTCTCGCATTTGCTCTCATGAGCAGCAGTAGGAATAGCACTATCAGGATCTTTAAAAATCTTTGCATCTGTGGAGATTGCCATGAATTTATGAAGCTGGCGTCAATTGTTACAAACCGAGAAATAGTTATTCGTGATATTAACCGCTTCCACCATTTCTCTCATGGAACGTGCTCATGTAAGGACTATTGGTGATTATTGACTGGCTGACCTAGTCAGGCAAGACTATTCATGTTCCGCAGCTGCAACAAATCAATAATGCTCAACGGAAGTTCTAAATGCAAGTCATGATATGTCAATATGAATATATTATTGAGGCGACAAGTAATGAGGTATTTACCAAGCTTTAGTAGCTCTTGCACTATTATGCAGAGTATAAATGTAAGAGAAAGATCTTAGATCTATATTCATCTATTTCTATATGGGTGTTGTGGTTACTCTTACTTGTTCTCATCTTTTCCTTGTTATTATTACCTTTCAGTCTAGTCTGAAAGACCCGTTGACTTGACTTTTGCAGTTAATCACCAAGCTACAGTGAAGTAAGCATTTAATTGTGAGAATTTTGTTATTCTTTTGTTCTTATATAATATGTAGTTTCTCATACTCCTCTTTTGAGCTGATGGTCTGTCGGAAACAGCCTCCCTACCCCACAAAGGTAGGGGTAAGGTCTGCATAGACCCCACTCGTGGCATTATATAGGGTTTGTTGTTGTTGTTTGTTATATAATATGCGGTGATATTATGTCGTCCTCAGTTTCATAATATGGGCTGTCCATTCCAATTCGTCCTATGAAATTGAATTTCTCTGTTGTTTGCTGGAAGTATCAAGCTGTTTTAGTTAAGTACCTTTATTTTACTTCTAAAGTGACCAAAGTTCCTTGATACAGAAAAACTTTGAAACTTCTATCTAGCATATCTTTACATTTGTTTGATTGAGTTTCTGCCAAGGTTAATGTTTTCCTTGGAAGATCTTTCTAATTCGAACACAACTTTTTTTATTACCTACAGGACTAATAGCTGGATTGATAAGTTACCTGAAGGGACCAATAGATCAAAAGGTGTGTCAAAGCTCCGATAAACATGCTGCAGAAGGTGAAGAAACTGCTTAAGTAAATCATAGGTACTCACTTTTCCCGTTTCTCCTGTTCCATGTTTGAGCTATACTCCACTCATTTTGGTAGCTGCAGCAATAACTGATACCCGACCATTTTCTGTCATCCACATTGTTTATTATATGAAATGTCTCTTAATAAAGTTCTTTTTCCATCAGAAGGATGGAAAAAAGACTTAACTGATATTTCTATATCATGAATTTTGGAAAAGGATATCATGATATCCAATTTGTAAGCTTAAGGCTAGTTGTTTGGTTAACCTTTTTAGCTGGGCTAACTCTTTCCCTGTAAATAACTTAGATCACTACCTGGATTTTGTCAGCTCCTTAGCTCTATAAGGTTTTTGTTCTTACTGAGCTGACAGATCCCCTTTTTTATCTTTGCATCTACTGGATGCCTTGATGAAATCTCACTTCTTCAAAAAAAGAAATTTGGAAAAGGATATCTCCAGTAGTGAACGAACTCCCAACTAAATATTACACAATATTTGCCCAATCATGACTTTGAAATAATGCTTTCCATTATCTTCAAAAGATGAAAAAGAGAGTTCCTGCTCCCTTTTCTGATAGACTTGTAGAGCTAAACGCGCTTTGACCTCTTCTTAACCTGAAATGGCTGAAAAGTTATTTGGATCATGGAAAAAATTCACCCAATTCCCTTTTCATGTATGGTTACGTGATGCCATAAAGGGTATCCTATATCATCTTGACAGAAATTAGGATGATCTTGATGATAAAAAAGATGAAAATAGAATGAGCTTTAATAAATATAAGAATAATAGGTAGAACTAAGGACCAGGTGGTGAAGGGCCAACATAACCCAGTTCAGACTTCAGCATATTAAAATAACAAAAGAGAAGCAGTTTATTAAAGGTTCTAAACTCAACGATGGCAACTAAACACAAGTGTTACCCTGTTAGGAATAAACAAATTATGTCCTAGTAAACATGTATGTTTAAATAGTTTCAAACTATTCTTACATAAGATTCAAAGTATAGTTGCATCAACTATGGAATAGAAAGAAACTTTATAAAAAAATATGGAATAGGAAGGTAGTTCTTCATATTACATTGGCTAAACTAGAAAAAAAAAAACAAGCATTGAAAATCGAGTTTTATTAACTTAACAGAAACCTCATCCTAAGTCCTAAAGAAAGAAGTCTTCATTTGATAACCCGGCTTACTTTGCTCCACTGATCAAAGATCAAAAATCCATAAAGGCTGGTTAATACTTACACAACAACATACCCAGTGTAATCCCACAAGTGGGCTCTGAGGAGGGTGGTGTGTACGCAGCCTTACCCCTACCTAGAGAAGGTAGAGAGACCGTTTCCGATAGACCCTCGACTCAAGTAAAACATATAAAAAATTAAGTATGTAAAACAAATATAGTAGTGAAGAAGCCATACTGAACAATAGAGAAGCGAACAGTAGCAACAAGATTGGTTAATACTTGTCAAAAAAAAAAGAAGAAGAACAAAGATTGGTTAATGAGTACTCAACTACTAGTAAAGAGAGGATCCTTGCACATCTGTGAATAACCAAATTCCATCAAATTTTATGTGGGCTGATATGATTGGTGGTACTAGTTGGAATATAAGCTGTGCATTGTTCAATGCAGAAAAAGCCATGCAAATTAATGGGCATAAGAAAGATAATGGCCGTACTGCATAAACTCCTTGCCATATATTTTTGTCTTGAACTCCATAGGGGAACTTTTTAGATCAGACCATGGATGTTTTATCATCAAATCTTGCAATGAGACAATGTATATTAATTAGCCAATATAAGTTTTCCATCTTTTCCTCACAAAATAGATTCTTACGATCAAAAAGAGAATCTGACCGATGAACTTTCCGTGCTAAGGCACTAGCGTTGTCTCAGACTTAAGTAAGTGATGTGGAGTGAGTAATTACTCTTTCCGTGACAATCACGTTAGGACTTTTGATAAATAGATACAATTCTATTTCTTTTAACCACATACACACCTTGAACTAAAAGCCGTTGATGTCTTGATGAGCTGTACTTGCACATGGAGCTGCCGCCTTCAATATAGATCTGTCCATGCTCAAATGTCTAGGAATTAGAATTTGTACGAAAAGTGAGGGACGAGGAAAAAGTTCAGAAAATTCGGTTTGTAGCTGCTGAAAGTTGCAGCATAACCTACCCAGGATATGCTGCTTTTGTCACTTTAAAATTTGTAAATGTCATTTTTCTGTGCCTGCACAGAACTTGCTTCTATACTAATTATGATTGATATGAGCTTGTGTGCTTTAACAAACACTACTTTCCCCAAAACAAATTTCCATTGAAATCTGTGCTTTGATTTCATTGTTTAAATTACATTTTGTGCATTTCCTTTTTTTCTTTTTTCTGTTCACAGGCTTATATTCTTCTCTGTCAGTGCCGATATTTTTGCCGAGGGTCTGCCTATACACCATTTATAAAGGTAATTATACAGAGGAACAACAGAAAGAGCATATCCTTAGGTTTCTCACATTCGTAAGGAGGAAACAAGGCAACCCTATCGTAGTAAGATTTCTTCCTAGTAAATATGTTTTCTCAGAACTCAGGTTAATTAACTGTTATTATATTACTCTTCTGCAGAAGGTTAAATGCGTTGTCTCAGAAAAGATCATCTCAGACTGGTATGTGATGAGTTCAAAATACACCTGATCCAGAGATAATAGAGTTGTCTAATGAAAAACGCGTGGAGTAAATAGGTGAATTTCGTTGAGTCCTATGCCATATCTTAAATGTTTGACCAGTACATTATAATTATCAATACATAATTAATCTGGATGATGCAACATAAGGTTGTAAAATGACTTCATCACCTCTTCTTCTACTCTGATTAGTCCATCTTTTTCCCGTCTTCTTCCTACTGTTTCTCCACCCTGAACTTCTTCATTTATTCTTCTCCAACTACTGATGCAAACTTTTTTTCCTGGTTATTTGCCTCTATTTTTCATTGTTTTTTTAATCGAGGCTTGTATTTTGATTTATAGGAGGTTCAAAGTTCCGTATCACACAGGATCTACTCAGATGCATGGGACTGCAGTAGAGCCTCCGGGAAAGAAGAGCAAGAGCAAAAGGATATGCTGACGTGCCTCGCAAAGTAAGTTTGTTGTGCTTGATGGTAGTCAGAGAATAGGAAAGATGGAAGAAATATCACCTCAAATGTAACTCTGACGGGATCTGATCTTCCGTATAGCTTCTAACAAGCTGGGAAACAAGGGATAAAATTCCAACAGGAGTTGGAAAAGGAAGTTTTGAAAAACGATACAATTGATTTACTCCACCTAGGGACTGCATTGAAGCTTCCACGATGGTTGAACCATTGCGTTATTAGGTGCCAAACCAGTAGCCCTGCTGTTGCACTTATCCCCATTTATCTCATATGAAATCCTATCGTCTTCTTTAAGCATGCTGAGTAACCATGGTTTAAATAATACTTGTTTGAGTTAATCATGTTCTCTTAAATGAGTAAACATCAGTTTCACTTGATGCAGCAATGTTGCTTAAAATGTTGCAAATCTCAGACGTTGGCAATTGTAATGCAACAGTGTATAACTATTGAGTTTGTAACACATCTAGCAAAGTTTGATCCTTTTCTTTTTGTTGGCATTTTCACCTTCTTAGGCATTGTTCTTTTGGGTCCTTTTTGCCATTTTCGCCGCGATGGGGCATTGTTCAACTGGATTACACAAGCATATGTAACAAATTTTCTGGGCTGCTTTTATTGATGAAGTATCAGTGTTTCTCTAGGCTCAACAGTGGCATAATTTTAAAATTCTCAAGATTAAACTCATTGTATTTCTTAAATTATGGGCTTAGATATGATCTTTGTAAGAAAAAAAAGAAATAATATTTCACATTGAAACTAAACATGATGTGAATTTTACCAACTTCCCTTGGAGAATCTTCTTCAAATGGGGGTCATGACCCATGCAAGGGTTAAGTTATTTTAAAAAGGAGAAAATGTGTATGGGACGACAACAATAATAATATATCCAATGTGATTTCATAAAGTGAGGTTTGAAGAGGATGAGGTGAGTGTACACAGATCTACCCATGTCTTAAATTCTCTTATATAAATTTCTGACTTCACCAGACACCAATCGATACTAGTCTCTATTTATTGACTCTATTTTGTTTTAGAGTACTAGTACAAAAATGGTATCTTTAAGCTAATTGGATAGTTAAAAGGGCATTTTTGAGTAAAATTAACCTATTTCAAATAATTCCAAGATATATTTTACCTTTTCTAAAAGATGTGCACCAATGCAACTTGTCATTTAGAGGGCAATTCCCAAAGAAAAAAAGAAAGAATCTTCAAATACTTTTCTTCCTTTACATAATTGGTCTACTAATGGTTTCTAAATAATCATATATAGATATAAAAGAACCTACGTGGCGCCACCACAAATCAGAATTCTTTTTTAATTTATTTATTTTCAAAACTAGCCTTCCCCTTTCATGAAAAATTGCGACTTTTATGAAAATTTGTAACTTGTATGAAAAGTTGTGACTTTTATGAAGAGTTGCGATTTTTATGAAAAATGTGACTTTTGTGAAACGTTGTGACCTTTCCGAAGGGTTGTGACCTTTCCGAAGGGTTGTAACTTTTCCAATGAGTTGTGACCTTTTCGACAAGGCACAATAAGCATTTGTTCACACTACCATTTGTTGTCTATAAATAGAGGGATTTCCTGCCACTATTATTTGTAGATTTTTTTACCGCTATAGTGTAGTCAAATTCAAATTCATTAATTAAGCTTCTTATGAAGTTTGTTTCATTCCTCAAAGTTTTCTTCCTCCTATTTCATGGAGCTTAATCTTTACTATAAGTCATAGCGTGATTTATTTAACTATGACAATTTCGTTTTGCTATTTTGGTGATTTTTTTTTAACTCTGTTAAAAATTCAGCAAGGATGATTGAAAATTAATCTTCTCTTTTGTCCCTTTCTACATGTTTCTTCATATAAACAAAGAAAATTGATTTTAATTGCAATGCGACATTACTACTCTTGCACCTCTCAGTCCACAACTCATAACGCTGCTGAAATGATTGAATTTATTACATTTGGTTCTTTAGTAAACAAATTTTTTATTTCTGCCACTATTATTTGTAGGTTTTTTTTTTTGCTATAGGGGAGTCGAATTCAAATACATTAATTAAGCTTCTTATGAAGTGTGTTTCATTCCTCGGAGTTTTTTTTCTCCTATTTCATCAAGCTTAATCTTTTACTGTAAGTCATAGTGATTCATGTATCTCTAGCAATTTCTTTTTGATATTTTGGTGATTTTTTTTGAACTCTATTAAAAATTTCAGTTAGAATGATTGAAAATTTATCTTCTCTTTTGTCCCTTTCTACAGGTTTCTTCATATACTTTTTGGGAAAACTGCTTGTGGGTTGTGCTATATTTGATAGCATACAACAATAAATATGTGATAACTAATACAGAACCAATGATGATCTTTGTTAAAAGAACCAAACAGATTCCTCTCTTGCTTGCCACAGTTAATATATTATTTTGATTATTTTTTCTTAGGTACAAACATTTTGTATGCCATTGCACTCTTCATAGAATATTAGTATAGAGACAATTCATTCACTTCTTTTATCGCAAGTTAACTAATTTGTCATATTTATTCGTCTCTTCTTTTTTGGCATAATAAGAGAACATGTTTTCTTGAAACTAACAAATGTCCAAAATACACTATAACAAAAATATTTTTTATCGTCAATAAATATGTACATTAACAAAGAGTGTTAGAGCTTTTACCGACATTAATTAATTGTCATTAGATTCAATGTTTCTATAGATTTTAGAGAAATTTATAGAGAGTACCAATTGCCTCTTAAAATACATATTTAGCGACAATTAAGCTATTAATTGCCGTTAAAGATCTTTTTTGTTGTAGTGATAACTCTTTCTTTTGATAAAGTTTCTTGTTTTTTTTTGAAAAAGAAGTAATAACAAAAACGAAAATTAAAAAAATATAGCACTTTAAGATTTCAGAGGAACGCTTTGCCTTAAGATAACATGTTCTTGACAATGTAGTGTATGTATTGAAAATACTAATATTACCGAATGATCATATGTAAGCTTAGTAAAATAGTTCAATCTCGTGCGAAGCACGAGTAATTTACCTAGTAATAATAATAATAGAGTGGAAGCACAATTTTGATGCATTCATTCTATCCAATTTTTAACTAACAATGAAAAAGAAAGGATAAATTTTTTTTATTTAGAATTGTTCCTATAACACTTTTACTAACTTAGCTTGATGTAAAAGCACATCTTCAAAATTAATATCCCTTGGTCCCATATTTTGTTCAACCAAATATAATTCAGAATAAATGTCAACCAAATTAATAGGCCTCGAACATAAATATCGAATAACTTTGTTCCATCAAGACTTAGGTAAAAAGAAGTGTGTTTCTAGTTAGCTGCTCGAAAAAGGTGCCAACACCATTTCCCAAGTGAATTTAATGTAGGAAATAATTTGGTCCCTACAACGATATATTCAATAAAATTGAAACGATACAAAAAAGAATAACAACCAACATCACCCCTACACAGGATAACATGAACAAATCGAGAACTGGTCCAAATCAAGTGTAGAATTTAAAGAGTTATCGTTCATTTTGCTCCCAAATGAACGAAACTCTCCTCCTTTCTTAGTTGACAGATGGAAAAACTGCAGGAGTTTCTTTGTTCAACAATAAGAAAACAGGAAATGCTAGAGACTTATCTGGTATCAACAATTTGTTGTGCAACATGCCAAGACAAAGGATGAAAACACCAAGGACAAAGATGATTCAGACAGCAAAAGAAGCAATCGACGATGATTTGGATAGCACAAGAACCAGATCCATTAATCAAACAACAGCAAGCATAGACAAAAGTTTAGAAAACGAAAAGTAGAGGGGGTACAATTGTGAGGTAAGAGGAGAAGCCTCTTCAGGCATTCAACCCCTTTACATTTTAATTCCCAACGTGACAACACAGCGGTACAATTTCGCACATAGTTGACAAGACCTATATGTTATTGCCCTTAACACTAGAAACAGGTGCCTTCGGGTGGCTGAACTAGCTTACGGTTGTGGGGAGAAGCCATCTCCTTTTTCAGTTGAGTCAGTATGTCTTCCATAGTGTACTCTCGCTGCCAATTTGCAAGCAAAGCAAACTTTTTTGGCTCCACCTGCACAAATTATACGATGGAGCAAATTGTCAACTACTTTATCTATTTACTAATTGAAAAGACAGGTATGCCACTATAAACAAGAACGAAAACACATTACATTAGCGCTTCAAATTTCTTTGGAGATTCTCAATGCAGCATGCGCTGAAATCCGCCTAGCTACTTACTACTCTACTTAACTTGAACGCCTCTAAAGAAAAAAGGTGTTCAAGTAAGCAAATATGTCATGGTTCCAGGAGTCTATCTATCGCGTATAGACTTTAAGGGCGTGGTGGCCTAACCATCGAGGTGAAGTCGAGGACAGTATACAAAGCATCACAGAACAAATATTATTGCAGAAATTGAAAGCATCTTTACATATGACGAATCCTAAGCACCATTTTGCTGGTGGCTTCATATTACTCTACAGTTCTAACTTTCAGTCAATCATGCAAATCCCGTCTACCAGAGAAATAGAATGTTAACCAACATCTAAAGCTGCAGACACAAAAAGTTGTTGGAACATAACATCCTAGCATCATGCATTTAGGAGAAAGGTCATCTCGAAAGAACGTTGAAAATTTTAGGAGCAAAAATACCATTGAAACTGATTTGGAATATTCAACAATAAGAGCCACATCTACCTACTACTCAGACAACTTAACTTTTTAATACAGACTTTGTCCGCATTTCAAGAAACATCTTTTTATTCCAGGGAATAAAGCATTTAGTTAGTACCTCCTGTTGGATACGAATCCTATGAGGGTATCTGGTGTTGCTCCACTATTGTTTTTACAAGTTCCGTTCTACATATAATGCCATCAAAAATATACTTGCAGTGTTGAATTCAACCATGGATGACATAATTTCAGATAATTTAAATCATTTTTAGCATATGAGCAACGATTCTGAAGATACAAATTGTCACATAATAATTGCTTGATAACAAGAGCTACGATTCAAGCATTATAGTAATGTGTTGCTTACCACTCCTGTTTCATGATTGACACACGTCATGTTAACTCGAGAGTGAAAACGGACACTTGGTGGCTTCTCTGGATAATCCTTGTCACAGAATAGCTTCAACTGATAAATACGGCCTTCATGCACAGACTGGAAAAGAAGTAAGTTAGTCTTAAATGTGGAAGACATAGGAACCATCAAATTGCATAAAGTAATACTCGTAGGACTAGTGGACAACAAATCTGTAGTCCAGGAAATTCATCAACCCACTAGCACAGGTAAACAGTCTTAACATACGAAGGGATTATATAAAATTCTAAGTAGAAAAGTGGCAGTTCATGTCTTCATACATTCCTCTGTGAAATGTAGCTAAGTGGATTTCATGCTAAAGGGACATATTGAAGAAATGATTGAATAAGTAGAAACAATTTCTAGGGTTTGCATTTCATGTTATTTGTTATATCCAAACAAAGAGATGGTAGGAAGTAAAAATGAGAAAAGAACCCGTACATTGTGAGGACCAATAATGGTGCCAGTCCAAGAACGCATATAAATATCATCTCCATCATCCATACCATAGCTCACTGTCCCATCTCCAATACCCTTCTCCCCACGTTCAAGTTCCTCCAGTAATCTGAAATTGCGAGGGACTGCAAGGAAATTGAAATTTTGGTTAGTGAAATCTTCAAAAAGAAAAAAAAAACCATAGTTGGTAAAGGCTTCAAACTCCAAACGAGATTGTAGAATCTAAATGGAAACAAGAACAATGACATTGTCACGCATTTTACTCCAAAGTAAAAAGATTATAGTAAAAAATCCCAGGTTCCCACATGAAATGATATCAAAATAAATTTGCTAGCACATCAAACAGTCAGTGGTATGCTGACTTTAGGTCTACTGGTTGCTGGGAGTTTTTAAATCTTGTATAAGTTTTATGAGCCAGTAGAAATATAGAGAACTTCTGGTTTTTGAGATCCTAAATTACTGAATATTGGTTTGAAATGGATAAAAATGGAGTGACATGGATAGTTAGGATTCATATAGCCAATTGCAACTAGCTTGGGATTGAGGCATAGTGGTTGTTGTTTACGTAAAAAATGGTCAGTGACCACCACGATGCAGCAAAAGGGACAGTGGTTTGTGCAACTATTGAAGCTTTAGAAAATAAGTTAGTCCTGCAACTCCCCTATTTGCGCATGAATGGGCAGAGAAGCACAAATCATCATCATCTTCTTCAAACTGAGGTTAAATTGTGCATTAGTTCTAATTCACAGTTCCACGATACAAAGAAAGGCAGAACAGAGATGTGTAAGCCATATTTCCCAAAAGAGCAGTCAATCCACAACTTGGCAAGCTGCAGTATATTGACGAGAAACTCTAAAAACTACAACCAACATATGACAACAAATAGGGATTAGGATACAAGCAAATTACATGCTATAGTAACAACATTAATTTCCACCAAACTGCAAGGCATAAACCCTCATGTACTTGGATATATGAAACCAAAGAAATACTCATCACTGTCTTTCATTTAAGGCATTAGATCTGGAAGACCATATAAATAGCTTGGGTTTTCTCAATAGAACGAAAACTCTCTGAAACACAACTTTCCAAACCATAACATCTACCTCCATATTCAAGAATCTAAAGCCCAAAAAGGGATTTAAAAAACTCATCTTGATGACACAATTATTGTCATAGGTCTTTCGGAAACAACCTCTCTACCTCCACGAGGTAGCGGTAAGGTCCCCAGACCCCACCTGTGGGATTTCACTGGGTATGTTGTTGTTGTAATTGACTGCAGCAAATTTGAAAACAAGCAATAACAAAAAAGAGCACACAACCAGAACTACTTCCTAGCTAATCCAAATTAGAAAATCCCAGATAATAACCAAATGAAAAGTCGTTATTGGCAAGAATTGAGACATTGACTAAACTCCCACAAGCCAAAGAACTCATCAAATACATTGATTGAACTCCACATTCAAAAATCTAAACCCCCCAAAAGGGATAAAAAAAACCATTTGGATGACACAATTATTGTCAAAGGGTCCATTGGAAACAACCTCTCTACCTCCACGAGTAGAGGTAAGGTCTGTGTGCACACTTCTACCCTCCCCATACCCCACCCGTGGGATTTCAGTGGATATATTGTTGTTGAAATTGACTGTAGCAAATTTGAAAACAAGCAAAAACAAAACCGAACACACAATCGGAACTACTTCCTAGCTAATCCAAATTAGAAAAGCACAGATTAAACTCCCACAAGCCAAAGAACACATCAAATACATTGATTGAACTCCACATTCATAAATCTAAACCCCCAAAGGGATAATACATTGATTGAACTCCACATTCATGAATCTGAACCCCCAAAAGAGATTAAAAAATTCATCTTGATGATACAATTATTGTCAAATTTGCAAAATAATTGACCCCATCAAACTTGTTATCTGATCCAAATCAATTAATAAGGCAGTTCCTCAGTTATAAAACCCCCAGATAACAACTATACAAAAAGTCCTAATCAACAAGAACTAAGACATTGATTAAAACACCCACAAGCCAAATAACACATCAAATACAAAACATGCATAAAAGAACACAAACAAACCGATCCAGAACCAGATTTGAAGGGAAAATCAAGAAAATCATAACAAAGATAAAAAAAAGAAACAAAAGGGGTTATGGGGTTTTCAAAAAATTAGCTCACCCACAACACTAGATCCTCCTGAACCAAGCGTCATGGCTGATTGATGCTTCAGATGATTCTTTGGGCTTTATACAAATATCGATTTGATCGACAAAAAGAAGAAAAATAAAATACCGAGAGATTCTTGAAAAATCGAATGGAGGGTTCAAGAGAGGCAGAAGGGAATAGAAGGGGCAAAAGTATAGAGGGGATAAAATAGATATATGATTGGTAGTGGGTAGGAAAATGCAATTGCTAAAAAAATCTCACGATTTCCGAGAAGTCTTGACGTAACTGATAAAGTTGTATTTATAAAAATAGTTTGTGGCACAAATACAGGGGTTTACGATTGTGTATAATAACTCTTTTGTGGTTCGGCTTTTTCCATGACTTCACGCATAGCAAAAGTTTTAGTGCATCAAATTTGTCGCCTCTTTACTCCATTCGTCATGAAATACTTGTTATATTTTGTTTTTTGAAAGCTAGTTTGATTAATCTTCGAAACTATACCGAATTAAAGCATTGACGTAACTGGTAAAGTTGTATCCATGGTTTAAGTTGTGAAAATAGTCTATTGCAGAAATACATGGAGTACGATTGTGTTTAATAACTCTTTGTGGTTCGGCTTTTTACTCCATTCATCTCAAAATACTTGTTATGATTTGCTTTTTGAAAGCCAATTTGATCAATCTTCAAAGATAAATTGAATTAGATTAATTTGAGTTTAAATATTCAAGAAATTACAAGAAATAGTACTATATGATGTGAATCTTTCATATTAATATGACATAAAAAATATACATCTTCAAATATTAATTAAAATTTAAATAATTTAACCCTTGAAAAGAAAGTATGATAAAGTAATTTAAGACGAAAAGAGTAATAAAAAAGATAAAGGAAAAAGAAATCAATCTAAAAAGATGTATACATAGAATATAAAAGGCATAAAGAGTGGAGATAACTTTCTTGAAAATCATGAAGAAAAAAAGACTTGGAAAGAGAAGATAGTTAAAAATGGAATATAAAAAGTTGTTCCAAATGGAATAGGATATCATCTAGAGGGCAATAAAATCAAACAATATGAATTGGAATATGTTAGAAAAGCATATTGCATTATTGCTTGGCAAATAAATGACAAGGCAAAAAAATAATAACAGTATTTTGATTCATGAATTGTCTATTTAAGTTTTGATTGATATACATGTATCATTCCATTTAACATATGTGATATTCAATGAACTTATTAAGTTCATAAGTCATAACCAAACAAAGAAGAAAAGGGGAAACTTTCAAAAGACTATAATTTGGGCTTAATTAGAAAACTGTAATTATAGTTTGTTTAGTTACGAATTATAGCTACATGTTTGGGGGAGGAGAGATACGAGCGAGATCTGGGGAAGAGAGGTTGAAAATCTATTGTATTTGTTGTATCAGGTTGTATTATGAATACAATTGATACAACTGTTTGTATCAAAGTGAATATAATTGTATCAAAAACAATTATATTTAGCTACATATTAGGAGGAGAGAGACGAGCGAGATCGATATCGAGAGAGAGACGAGAGGCGAGCGAGATCAAGAGAGGGAGGAGAGAGGATGAATACATATTGTATTCGTTGTATCACAAATACAGTTGATATATAATAAAAATACAGTTGATACAAAATACAAATATAGTTGTTTGAATACAATTGATATAAAATACAAATCTCTTAGCTATATTTGATTGAATACAATTGATACACAATACATTTGATAGAGAGGATGAATGCATATTGTATTTATTATATCAAGTTTTATGACAAATACAACTGATTTGTATCAGATCAAATATAATTGTATTAACGAATACATTTGTATCGACAAATACAATTGATAGAATACAAATTTTCATAATACAATTAATACAAAATACGTATACAATGAATACATAATACAAATACATTTGATAATTAATACAAAATATAATTGTCGTATTATGTGGAATGTTTTTTTTATACTGCAGTTGTTTGAGATGGAGAGAGAGATAGGGGGGGGGGGGGGGAGGGCAGTGGGAGGAGAGAGAAATTTTCTATGAAGCCTTACCTATAACTACGAATTGTAATTATTTAAACTATAGTGGTTTATCATATATCCATATGCCTTGTTGTGTAATTTAACCTTAAAAATAACTATAGTTTGGGCTTAATTAGGGATCTATATTTATAGCTTACTTAGTTATGAATTGTAGCTACATGTTTGGGGAGGAGAGAGGTGAGTGAGACTAGGAGAGGGAGGAGAAAGACGAGCTGGATTAAAAGAGGGAGGAGAGATGCGAGCGAAATTTGGGAGAGAGAGGAGAGAGGTTGAATACATGTTGTATTCGTTGTACTAGGTTGTTTATACAAATACAATTGATACAACTGTTTGTATCAAAATGAATACAATTGTATCAAAACTATTGTATTTAGCTACTTATTAGGAGGAGAGAGGCGAGTGGGATCGAGAGAGGGAGGAGAGAGGATGAATACATGTTGTATTAGTTGTATCATGAATACAATTGATACATAATACAAATACAGTTGATACAAAATACAAATATAGTTGTCTGGATACACTTGATATAAAATACAAATTTCTCACTTATATTTGATTGAATATAATTGATACATAATACATTTGACAGAGAAGATGAATTCATATTGTATTCGTTGTATCAAGTTTTATCACAAATACAATTGATTTGTATCATATACCAAATATAATTGTATCAATTGTATTAACAAACAAATTTATATCGGCGAATACAATTGATATAAAATACATATATATTTGATACATAATACAAATACAATTGATATGAAATACAAATACATCATTTGATACAAATTACAATTGTCATATTATGTGAAATGTTTTTTATGTTATAGTTGTTTGAGATGGAGCCAGAGAAGGGATTGGGGGGGGGGGGGGGGCGGTGGGAGGAGAGAGGAGGAGGACAAAGATTGTTTTTTATAAAACCCTAACCCTACCTATAGCTAC